>JAWZSL010000122.1:0-87500 GCA_034769285.1 Lutjanus argentimaculatus
GTCTACAGCTGGGGCGGGTGCCGGCTCTGTGGAAAACATCTTGTATTGTCCCGGTACCAAAAAGAAAATGTCCAGCTGAACTAAATGACTACAGACCGGTGGCCCTTACTTCACACATCATGAAAACCCTGGAGCGGCTGATTCTACGTCTTCTGAGGCCTGAGGTCAAAGACAAACTCGATCCCCTGCAGTTTGCCTACAAAGAACACATTGGAGTGAATGATGCAGTACTCTACATGCTCCACCGTTCCCTCTCTCATTTGGAAGAATCTGGCGCTTATGTAAGAACTATGTTTTTTGACTTTTCAAGCGCATTTAATACCATCCAACCCAACATACTCAAAAACAAGCTCATAGAGATGGGAGTGGTTTCTTCCTTTGTCTCCTGGATCACGGATTACCTGACAGAAAGGCCACAGTTTGTCAGGTTAGGGAACTGTTTTTCTGGGACATTAATGAGCAGCACAGGGGCTCCACAAGGGACTGTCCTGGCTCCATTCTTGTTCACATTGTATACAGCAGACTTTAAATATAACTCTGAGTCCTGCCACATCCAGAAATACTCAGATGACACTGCTATTGTAGCTTGTATAAGGAATGGACAGGAATCTGAATATAGGGATTTGATAAAATCCTTCAGTGACTGGAGTCATAAAAAACTGCCTCATACTAAACACATCAAAGACAAAGGAAATGGTCATTGATTTCCGTAGATCCAAGCCCCCTCTTCAGCCTGTGAACACTTGTGGAGTGAACATCGACGGTGGTAAACAAACTATAAATATCTTGGTGTACACCTGGATAACAAGCTGGACTGGTCCCTTGACACAGATGCACTCTACAAAAAGGGGCAGAGCCGCCTCTTTTTCCTAAGGAAGCTCAGATCTCTAAACATCTGCAGTAAGATGCTGCAGATGTTTTATCAGTCTATTGTGGCAAGTGTTTTATTTTATGCTGCAGTCTGCTGGGGAGGAAGTTTGGGAAAAAAGCAAGCAAGGAGGCTGGATAAGCTTGTGAAAAAGGCTGGCTCTGTGATCGGAGTAAGGATGGACTCTCTGGAGGAAGTTGTGGAGAGAGACACAATGAGGACGGTGGAGGCCATCCTAAACAACATGGATCATCCACTGCATAACACCTTGATGGACCAAAGAAAAATGGTGGTGGAAGGCTTCTCTCTCTCTCTTCGTTGTAGGACAGAGAGATACAGAAGATCTTTCATACCAACTGCCATCAGACTCTATAATTCTTATACAAATAGATGAGACTACAGACAAATGAATTTCCCCTTGGGGATCAATAAAGTATTTCGTATTCGTATACGTATTCGTATGATGGAGATGTCCAGATGTTGTTGAAGAGGAGCCATGGTGGAGATGCCCACATGTTGAAGAGGAGGAGGAGGAGGAGGAGGAGCGGCAGTGGAATGGGATGTGACCTCAGTGTCGAACTTGTTGAAGAACTGATTGAGTTCATCAGCTCTTTCCACATCACCCACGATTGGCTGTCTTTTCTTTTTGTTGTAGCCAGAGATGGTATTTATTTCTCTCCACACCTCACAGATGTTGTTATGATGTAAATTCTTCTCTATCTTCTTTTTGTATTCCACCTTTGCCATCGTCAATCTCTTCTTCAGCTCATGTTGCACCTGTTTGAGCCGTTCTTTGTCACCCTCTCTAAAAGCTTCCTTTTTCTGATTGAGGATTGCCTTTATGTCACTTGTGATCCAGGCTTTGTTATTGGGGAAACAGCGTACAGTCTTTGTAGGTATGACTGTGTCTCTACAGAAGTTGATGTACTCAGTGAAACAATCAGCCTGTCTATCAATGTCCATACTGTTCTCATCTGTTTCCAGAAGCACATCCCAATCAGTGCGTTCAAAGCAGTCCTTTAGAGCCTCACTAGCCTCAGGTGTCCATTTCCTTACAGTGAGTGTAGTTGTAGGTTCCCTTTGCACACAGGGTTTGTAACAGGTCTGCAGAAGAACCAAGTTGTGATCTGACCTGCCCAGTGGTGGTAAGGCAGTATCTCTGTAAGCTTCTTTGACATTGGCATACAGCAGATCAAGGGTTTTGTTTTCTCTTGTAGCACAGTTAACAAATTGTGTAAATCCAGTCAGGTGGGAGGAGAGGGTAACATGGTTGAAGTCTCCAGATATTATTATAAGTGCCTCAGGGTGTTTAGTCTGTATCCTAGCAACAAATTCATGCAGAATTTCACATGGAACATCAGCCGTTGCCTTGGGAGGGATGTACACAAGTATTGTTATTATATGACCAAATTCTCTTGGTACATAATATGGCCGCATTCCAACTGCCAATAATTCAATATCTGGACAGCATATCTTCTCCTTGACAGTAATATGTGCAGGATTACACCATCTCTGGTTCACAAATAAGGCCAGTCCTCCTCCTTTTTTCTTGCCACTAGCCTTTGCATCTCTGTCTGACCGTATGAGAGTGAAGCCAGGTACATCCACAATGGAATCCGAGATGTTATTATTCAACCAAGTCTCAGTAAAACACATCAGGCTGCACTCACGGTACACTTTCTGAGTCTTCACTAATATCTCCAACTCCTCACTTTTGTTGGGCAGAGAGTTGACATTCCCCATGATGACTGATGGCAGAACGGGCTTGTATCTCCATTTCCTTGCCTTTAACTTTGCACCAGCACGGCAACCACGAAAGTTCCTCCTTATCTCAGCTGGAATAGGGTAATATACTCCAGATTTGCTCCATTTCAATGAAAAAAGCTCTTCTTTCGAATAAACTCTTCTCTCCACAGAAATATCCATCAATAGATGTAAAAAAAATCAGATAAAAAGCGACAAAAATAACAAAAATAACAAAGATTTTGAGAGCTACCAGACTTTGCTGCAACCTGTAAGTGCGCAGATTCTGATTCTGATTCTTCAGATTTCTTCACATACTGTGTACCAAACCGTAAAGCCTGTGACCTGACATCACGGGACAAATACACGTACTGTGACAGCCTTAATGAAAACCCATTATTTCATGTTCAGTAAACACAATCTCTTAATTAACATAACTCAAAAACACTGACTTATTCAAACTCAAAATCATTAACCTCAAAACTTCACCTCACTTTTTTTTAGTATTACAACATTTAAAAAAAATAAAAGTACAAGTTTTTTAATTCAAAAACTGAGTATAGTTACATTTGCCCATTCTTGTACTTTACAGCAGAGACTGAAACATAAATAATATTGTATGACAGACAAAACATCTATTTTTTGTAATACTAAAAAAAAAAGCCTCTGGAAATCAGGGTTAAAATAGCATAATGCATACATGATATCTATCAACATCATGTCACTAACAATATCAGGAAAGTGTACAAAAACTATACTTTTAACTCAATAATCAATATTTCAAATTTGGATTAAAACTCATTTGTAACACTTTTCAGGTGTTTACAAAGAAGCTAAATTTCATACATGGAAGACTGATAAACTCTTCATAACAATAAAAACTGCTGAAATGTTAAAATGGGACATTGAAGGATTTCAGATTATTTCAAGTGTGGTTGTATGAGGCACTTATCCATAATCAATGTATTACCTGCAGTAGATGGATGTCGACACGCCCCCAGTTTTGTAGAAGCAAAGACGAGTACCAGCACAGAAGCGTAGCAGTGCACTGCTGAGGAAATGTATGTCATATGCTGAATAGTTTCTCAGCTTCACCTTGCTGTCAGGCAGCCTTTTCTCATGGTAAACTGCTGTTATATAAGTCAAATATCTCTCTCTCCAAACCAGCCGTATATTAATTAATTAGTGCTTCTGCCAAAAGAGTCGGGTGCTTTTAGAGATGTGATATTTGGCTTGTATAACAGTGGTTTCTTGTTGGAAAAGGTTGGCTGACAGAAAGGTAAAGCAGATAAATACTGCATAAAGTGTATTGGCCATCTACTGTGGGCAATACACTGACTATGGACAAGTTCCTCATACAGACACACTTTAAATAACATGAACCATCACTTCAACAGTTATGAAGGTAGTGTGTGGCAGATGTTTGGCCAATTAGTTTGAACCTAGCAACTATAAAGGTGCACTATCCAGTTTAGGAAAAGAAATTCAAATTAAGAAAGGTAATAATACAAACTCAAATATTTATTTGATATATTTTCATAACTGAATAAATAAGGCATCCTAAGAGGTGAGATGAGGTCCCGAAAACACTGTCTGAAGCCAGATAGGTGGGTCCCTGCAAATATGGAACCATATGAAAATGATTAAATTGTGTTCTTTGAGGACAATTTGTTTGTTCAATCATGAATTATTTATTCAGTCAGTCAGTCATGTATCAGTGAATATTCTTCTCTTCTGATTCAAAATTATTTCCCAAAACTCCTTAGTGCGCCTTTAAAAACAAATCTTTAAAAATGTCACATAACAGCTTATGAACAACTACAAATCTTTTTAACAATGGTTCAATGCAAAATTATTACATAAACAAGTTCAAATGCAGTGTGTACTGAAAGCCTGTAGAATACAGCAGCAATCTGAACAAGACAAGCTAAACAGTAGAATGCAATGACATATTGATAAGACATTTGCTAGCTGCTGCAGGGACGGGCTGGAAGCGATGCAGGAGTAGTTGCCGCTGTCCGAGGCGTCCATCTTGGAGATATAGAGGTTACCCGTAATCTGGGAGACAAAACGCCTCTTGTCCAGTGGGATGAAGGTGGGGAACTCGTTGAGGATCCAGCGGAACGACAGCTCAGCTGCACAGAAAGACACACGACAAAACACCAACTGTCAATCAAGACCCCGGACACGCAGAAAAAAGATTTGGAAAGAGCCGAGGGGGATTGGATGTGGAGCTGGCTCACTTTGAATAATCTGACTACATGCAAAATAAAAATAGCACAATTGTTTGGTGCTGAGGGGGATTTATTATTCAAGCATCTATTGACCTTTCAGATGAAATCTTATAATTCTTTTGGCTGAGAGGCATAATAAGCACATGAGGTAATTTCTGATGCTGTGGAGAGAGAGCATCTAGGAGTCACCAGTGTCGGCACAGAGGGATGGCTGCCGAGCTGACTGCCGAGCCCACACAGAGGGTGGCGGGTACTGCGTTTGTGTTTAAAGCATCAACTCCGTCTCATGGTTGGATGCCAAGTGTCGTCTTTGCAATATGCTTGCTATTACTATCAACACGGCAGCGATTGTCAGTCGACAGTAACAGGGACAGCGCTTTCTCACCGGCCCCTGGGAGTCAGCATCTACTGTACTCGGTAATCCTACATGACGGACGAGCCAGGGCACCCTCCACCAACACGAAAAAGGAGGCAACTACTCCAGCAAATGTGACACGAAGGCTGCTTTTCCTGACGATCATGGCACTTCTAGCTGGCGATGTGGAGGTAAATCCTGGCCCACAAACGCTAGGCCTGATACAGCGGCTGGAGGCTAACGACAGCCTGCTGCACCCAGCCACCAGCAGCATGACAGCGGCCTATCCAGCGGAGCTGACAAGTGGCCGGTCTGGCGAACTGCTGGCTCTGCTTCACCTACCCCCTCCGATGTTTCGGCGGTATCTCCCTGCTGTCACTGCCGCAGTCCGCCACCATCTTGACACCATCGCCTCAGCAGCGGCTTACCCAGCGGGGCCGCACCGAGGGCAGACGGCCCAGCAGCTGGGAGCTGACGGCGGCATCCACCATCCCGACACCATCGCCTCAGCAGCGGCTAACCCAGCGGGGCCGCGCCGAGGGCAGACGGCCCAGCAGCTGGGAGCTGACGGCGGCATCCACCATCCCGACACCATCGCCTCAGCAGCGGCTTACCCAGCGGGGCCGCGCCGAGGGCAGACGGCCCAGCAGCTGGGAGCTGACGGCAGCATCCACCATCCCGACACCATCGCCTCAGCAGCGGCTTACCCAGCGGGGCCGCGCCGAGGGCAGACGGCCCAGCAGCTGGGAGCTGACGGCGGCATCCACCATCTCGACACCATCACTCCAGCGGGGCCGCACCGAGGGCAAGCGGCCCAGCAGCTGGGAGCTGACGGGGACGTACACCATCCCCACACCGTCACCTCAGCAGCGGCTCACCTGTCACATCTGAGCACTGTCAGCGCAGCAGCTCATCCAGCAGCCCAGCAGCTTAACAAGGTAAAACCCAGAAACCCTATTTACAGAAAGCATCGAGCTACAAAACTCTTTCAGACACTCAAGCAGGCAAAAACTGTATGGGATCCACGATGTAAAGTGAAAGGACTGTTTTGTGGCCATCTAAATATCCGCAGTATGATCAATAAGCGTGAACAGCTGGAAGATCTACTCATGCATTCAAACATTGACTGTCTGGGTCTAACTGAAACTTGGCTTAAGCCACTATCCCCTGAAGCTCTAGTGAGCATGCCAGGCTATAATGTCTTCAGAAACGATCGAGTAAAAGGGAAAGGTGGTGGGGGCCTTGTTATATGTGACGAACACGTTGGACTGTGAACAGATCAAATGGCCGAATGAGATTCAGGCTGAGTGTGTTGGAGTAAATATCACCCTGTCCACAGAAATGTCCTTCACTTTGCTTTGTTTATACCGCCATCCCTCTGCTAAAGTAGAGTACTACGAACAGTTAAAAACTATTCTAAACACCTGCAATGTAAACAAGGAAGTAATCATTATGGGGGACCTCAATGTAAAGTGGGATGATAAAAAGGGCAGGAAAAATCTAAAGCAAATTACAGATTATTTTAATCTCTCACAATTAATAGAGCAACCTACAAGGGTCACCAGTCACTCTAGAACCAGAATAGATCTTTTGTTCTCCAACACAGCAGAAAGGATCACAAAAACCTATAATTTTTTAACTGGAATGTCAGATCACAACATAATATTTTTCTCCAGAAAACTATCAAAAAAACGCTTGAACAGACCTCACAGGCCCCAACCATTTGCCAGTTTTATTCCAAAAAGTCTTCAACAAAATTTTGTGGCAGCTCTAAAGCGCCTTGAGTGGGATGAAATCTTTTTGTGTGATGACATTGATTCTGGCTGCTCTGTCTTCCTCTCTAAAATCAGCGAAGTGATGGAAGCTTTCACCAGAAGAGGGAGCTATAGAAAAGGGCAAAGGGTAACCCTACCATGGATAGATGAAAACTGTAGAAACTTAATGAAAAAAAGAGACCAACTGCTCAAAAAGTCACTAAAATCAGGGTTGACCACGGATAGGCAACAATTCTCCCATGCTAGAAACCTAGTAACTCAAACCTTAAGAAAGGCAAAAGCCAAATTTTACATAAAAATTATAGAGAGTCACAAAGGTAATGGAAAAAAGGTCTGGGACTGTATTAATAAACTCACAGGCAGACTAAATAATAAAACCAACAATACCCTTGAATTGAAAATCAGTGATGCTCTGGTGAAAGATCCCCTCACTCTTGCTAAAACACTAAACACATACTTCATAAGTTCTGTTACTCAAATTGTGCAACTGTTTAGACCCTCTGTATACACACCGTGTCCTATCAAAAATGACCTCCCTATCTTTAGGTTGGAGGAAATCCCTGAAGATGAGGTGGGAAAGATAATTAGATCTCTTAAATCCTCAAAAGCCAAAGATGCTTATGGGCTGGATAGTAACTTTCTAAAATCAAATGTCGACTATTTGATATAACCACTCACACATCTGGTCAACTTGTCAATCAGTCAATGCACCGTCCCATCACAGTGGAAGGCTGCCATGGTCACACCTATCTTTAAATCGGGTGCCAAAACTAATATGGCAAATTACAGGCCAATAAGCATTCTCCCTATCATTTCTAAGGTGGCTGAGAAGTGGATGGTCAGTTTAATCACCAAACACCTGGATAAAGGTCACACCCCTCTGCATCCCATGCAGTTTGGCTTTCAAGCCCTGCACTCAACAGAAACAGCCACCTGCATGCTCACCGAAAAAGTGAGACATCTATTGGACAGCAGTCCCTGTGCCATGGCAGTGTTTCTTGACCTGAAAAGGGCTTTTGATACGGTGGATCATCAGGTCCTCCTGTCTAAACTATCCCACTTTAATTTCTCTATAGAAGCTATTCAGTGGTTCAGATCTTACCTATCAAATAGAAAACAATGTGTTTGTGTCAATAATGTTAAATCCTCCTATCTCAGTTGTTCTGTTGGAGTTCCGCAGGGTTCCATACTTGGGCCATTATTGTTCTCTCTGTATATAAATGACTTACCAGATGTGTGTAATAATGTCCATTTCCAGATGTACGCAGATGATGCCGTTGTCCTCACTCATGGTAAAAGCTATAGTGAGGTGTCTAAGACACTAACATCTGTCATGTCCAGTGTTCAAGAATGGCTCACTGCCTCATGTCTGTATCTAAATACGCAAAAAAACAGTCTGTATGGCTTTTTCTAAAAAATCTGTTGTTCTGCGAAACTCCAATGTATTTCTGAGAGGGGAGGAGCTCAGTTTGGTGTCAGAGTTTAAGTACCTCGGAGTCACTCTAGACCCTACCCTATCCTACGAAAAACATGTGAAAAAAGTAATCAGAACAATTTAATTTCAATCTGAGCAATTTCAGGCAAATAAGATCATTTTTAACTTAAGAAGCAGCAAAAATATTCATGCACTCTATGATATTCTCACATATCGAGTATTGCCTCACAAGTTGGTCTTTAACGGGAAAAACCATACTTAAACCAATTGAATCTCTTTATAAAAAAAACCTTGAAAACTTTCGACAAAAAATCATTCTCTTATCATCACTGTGACATCCTTACACGTCATAATCTATTGAGCTTTGACAGTCTTATCACGCTTAAACTTGCATGTTGTATGTATAAGATTGTGAACGGATTGGCACCTCCACCCCTGAGTCAGTTTTTTGAACGTAAATCCACCAACGGTACTAACACTAGAGCAACCACAAGAGGAGACTGCGCAATTCCATTTAGGCGCACCTCCTTCTCACAGTCTGCTATATCAGTCAGAGGCAGCAAAATCTGGAATGGCCTGCCAACTTCCATAAGGGACTGCTCCTCCTTTCTTATATTTAAAAGGCATTTAAAAGACTGGCTCAAGTCTAACCAGATCTGTAATCATTGTTAACTGAATGTACTTAGCTCCCCATGCTGCTGAGCATGTTCCTTCACTGACATGCGCAGTGACATGGGTAAACCATAAGGAGCACTGCAACACTTTACAAGGTACTACCTCTTCTCAAGTCATTTTAGCACTGCAGCACTTTAGATATGTACTACTTCTTCTTAACTCATCTTGCATAACTCCCAACAAGAACCTGTGTTCCGGTCTCTGCATTGTTGCACCTCCATTCCATTTACTCACATTTGACAGCTAACCCTAACTCCAACAATTTCTATGAGCAGAGCACTGCAGCACTCTCCATGAGCACCTTTGCACTTTATGTCCTTGGTTTCGTTGTGTCTCTCATTCCATCTTAGCACAACTCCAACAAGAAACCCTGCTCTGGTCTTTGCATTGCTGCACTTTCATCTCAATAACTCATCCCTGACAGTTCTTCCTGCCAATTGTATTTAATTGCACCGCACATAATGGTTTTGTCGTGTATAACTGTCCATCTGTTGTATCTGTCTCGGTAGTATTGTATTGATTGTCTCTCTTTTAGTGTCATATTGATATGGTGTGTTCTTACTCAAATTTTATCTCTCCTATGTCCCTGTTTTTGTTTTGTTTTTTGTTTTTTTGTTATCGTTTGTTTTGTTTTGTTTTGTTTTGTTTTTGTTTTTTTTGTTTTTGTTTTTTGTTTTCTTTTCTTAATGTGTTATGACCCTTGTGTGTCTTGACGGCTTTTGACACCATGCCAGAGGACTACGGTTGGAAACTAGCCTTTGGCTAACACTGGCACATTTACAGAAATGTATAATGAATGTGCACTGTCCTCTTCAAATAAATAAATAAATAAATAAATAAAAAATGTTGTAGACCATGCTGTAACTGAGTGAGACACTGAAATTCACTATTCCTTTTCAGAATCCACTAATCCTGTTTAGATCTTGAGTTCTAAACATGTGTCATCAAGTCATTCTTGAGTCTGCAGCTGTGGTGACAGTTTGCAGCTCTGAGTGAATTTCAAAGTGTTGGTCAGTCTTTTGGAATGACTGAGATGTTGTGCATAGATCAGGCTGAACATTACCAGGAAGGCATCAACAATCTGGTGAAGTCGATCACCACATCACCCTCCAGGACGAAAGATTTTCGCAGGGTGGTAGCGACGATGCAGCGAGTCTGAGTCTGGTTCACCAACTGTTGTACAAAGTCCCATTGATGTATCCCCGAGATCTGGCTCATCCACATCATCCTGAAAGAATGAAAGAAAGATCATACACTAATCACATCCACTGAAAAACCATGGAAACTAAGGGTGAGCAAAGAATTTTGATTAAGGTTGAATGTCATAAAAATGTCGTATACACAATCCGTTTTCATTCTACTGTTTAGTGCTCTTGACTGCAGAGAAGGTAAGATGACCTTCAAGTGTGCCACTACTGGGCTAATGATTAGTTTAGATGATGATTTTAGTTTAGATGATTAGTCTAGATGATTAGTTAATGATTATTTGATTTTGTTTGGGGTGGTGCTGCTACTAAAAATTATTTTCATTATCAAATCATCTGTTGATTAATCAATTAGGTGGCTGGTCTATAAAATGTCAAAAAAATGTGAAAATGACTTGATCAGCGTTTCCTGAAGCCCAAGGTGACGTCCTCAAATGTCTTCTTTTGTCCACAGCCCAGAAATATTCAGTTCACTGTCATAGAGGAGAAACCAGAAAATATTCACATTAGAGGATCTAAAAACAGAGTATTGAGACATTTTTTCCTAAGAAAATGACTCAGAGTGATTAATCAATTATCAAAATAGTTGTCATTAATCTGATCGTCGATTAATAATATATTAAGTGATTAATTGTTACAGCTCTACTTTGGGGTGACTGTCAGTTATTTTAAAAAAATAAAATAAATCAGCACATCTCCAGTGGCCACAAAAATACACTTAATAGGTTTCAAAACCTCTCATCTGCAGTTGAAATGTAGCCAGCTAACTGGTTGGCTATAACACTTGCACATTTACAGAAATTCTGATTAGGTTATCCTTAGAAATAAATGAAAATATGAAGAGACCTATGAAGAGACTGAGACTTACCACATGTTATGAAAACATAAACAGGAGGGGCAGGGAGAACAGTAGTACACCTTGTGTTGATGTCATGACGTTCCTAAGAGGATAAAAATTGTGTCAGTTCTGTGACAAGTTTATTCATCAAATCCAATGCCAAACTGTTCCAACCAACTGACCACGACATCTGAAAATAAATCAAAAAATGATGTGCTAACTTATCTGGAGCAATCAGAGACAGAACATGGACAGGCAAAAAGACTGACTATGCAGTGGAGCAATTGTGGAACTAAAGCTCATTTGAACCATTAAAATTAAACATTACACAAAGATTTAACCTATGAAATGTATAATCACCTGCTGATCGTGCACTTGAATATGTCAGCCAGAGCATCTGAAATCTTGCTAGTTTTGGAAGCCTTCTGTTTGAATAAGCTCATCAGTCGAGGAGTGTGGCGATCAGACTCAGTGTACAATGTGTTTGGCAGGTTCTGGTGGCCTCTCTGCATACAGCTACAGTTCAGAAAAGAAAAAGTACATTACGTTCTAGTGTCGTGTATTATTAAGATAAATTATTGTTTTGTTAAAAGAAATAAAAAATGATAAATTCAGAACAGGATTACAACAGAATATTCTAATGATGACTAAATGTTGGTAGAGCAGTACTAGTCTTATATAGTGATTTTTATTTTTACAACATAAAAGTCACTACGTGGGACGGTGTCCGATGTGGCGTCAGGGCAGATGGCAGCATAAATTGAGAGCTTCCAGACAGATCTAAAAAGTTCCCCGAAGTTAACTTGATTTTACACGTTTTGAAGTTACACAATGGATGGGAAAATAACAGAAAAAGCAAAGTAGAGGCAAAGCATCCCTGAGACGTGAGAAAAGTGGAAGACAAACACCTGAAAAAGTCGACGATGTTGACAAAAGCAGCACCGTGTTTCTAACAGCCAATCACAGAACAGGGGGATTTTCCAACAGCCAATCACAGTACACGGGGGTTTTCCAACAGCCAATCACAGTACAGGGGGGTTTTCCAACAGCCAATCAGAACAAAGGGGGATTTTACAGCAACCAGTCCCAGCACAGGGAACTTTTCCAAAAGCCAATCACAGCACAAGGGAGTTTTCCAACAACTAATCATAAACAGGGGAGTTTTCTAGCAGCCCATCAGAAGAAAGGGGGATCTAACAACAACCAATCACAGCATGGGAGACTTTTCGGACAGCCAATCACAGCACAGGGGGGTTTTCCAACAGCCAATCAGAAGAAAGGGGGATCTAACAACAACCAATTACAGCACGGGGGACTTTTCTAACAGCCAATCACAGCACAGGGGGGTTTTCTGACACCCAATCACAGTACAGGTGAGTTTTCTAGCAGCCAATCACGATCCAGGGGATTTTCCAACAGCCAATCAGAACAAAGGGGGATTTTACAGCAACCAAACACAGCACAAGGGACGTTTCCAAAAGCCAATCACAGCACAAGGAGGTTTTAACACCCAAACACAGTACAGGGGCGTTTTCTAGCAGCCAATCACAATCCAGAGGGATTTTCCAAAAGCCAATCGCAATACAGGGGGATTTTCCAACAGCCAATCAGAAGAAAGGGGGATTTTCCAACAGCCAATCAGAATAAAGGGGAATTTTACAGCAACCAATAACAGCACAGGGGACTTCTCTAACAGCCAATCACAGCACAGGGGAGTTTTCTAGCAGCCAATCACGATCCAGGGGTTTTTCCAACAGCCAGTCACAATCCAGGGGGATTTTCTAACAGCCAATAAGAACAAAGGGGGATTTTACAGTAACCAATCACATCAAAGGGGATGTTTCCAACAGCCAATCAGAACAAAGGGGATTTCACAACAGCCAATCAAAATACAGGGGAGTTTTCCAATAGCCAATCACAGCACAGATGGATTTCACAATGGCCAATCACAATACAGGGGGATTTTACAACAGCCAATCAGGACAAAGGGAGCCTTTACAACATCCATTCACAATACAGGGAGATTTTCTAACAGCCAATCACAGTACAGGGAAGTTTTCTAACAGCCAATCACAGCACAGGTGGATTTCACAACGGCCAATCACAATACAGGGGGATTTTCCAACAGCCAATCAGAGTAAAGGGGGATTTTACAACAGCCAATCAGGACAAAGGGAGATTTTACAACAGCCAATGACAATACAGGGGGATTTTCTAACAGCCAATCACAGTACAGGAGAGTTTTCTAACAGCCAATCACAATAGAGGGGGATTTCACACCAGCCAATCACAATACAGGGGATTTTCCAACAGCCAATCAGGACAAAAGGGGATTTTACAACAGCCAATCACAATACAGGGGGATTTTCTCACAGCCAATCACAGTACAGGGAAGTTTTCTAACAGCCAAATCACAATACAGGTGGATTTCACAACAGCCAATCACAATACAGGGGACTTTTCCAATAGCCAATCACAGCACAGGTGGATATCACAACGGCCAATCGCAATACAGGGAGATTTTCCAACAGCCAATCAGAATAAAGGGGGATTTTACAACAGCCAATCAAGACGAAGGGGGATTTTCCAACAGCCAATCACAATACAGGGGGATTTTCCAACAGCCAATCACATCACAGGGGAGTTTTCTAACAGCCAATCACAATAGAGGGGGATTTCACAACGGCCAATTACAATATAGGGGGATTTTCCAACAGCCAATCAGGACAAAAGGAGATTTTACAACAGCCAATCACAATACAGGGGGATTTTTTAACAGCCAATCACCGTACAGGGAGGTTTTCTAACAGCCAATCACAATACAGGTGGATTTCACAACAGCCAATCACAATACAGGGGACTTTTCCAATAGCCAATCACAGCACAGGTGGATTTCACAACAGCCAATCGCAATACAGGGGGATTTTATACAGGGGGAAACAAACTAATCAGTGATATAGCTACACTAGATGGCTTTACTTTAGCCTCCAGCACTACAGTAAGGAATCTGGGGGTTATTTTTGATCAGGATTTATCCTTTAACTCCCATATTAAACAAATCTCAAGGACTGCCTTTTTTCACCTCCGCAATATCAAGAAAATCAGGCACATCCTGTCTCAAACGGATGCAGAAAAACTAGTCCATGCATTTGTTACTTCTAGGCTAGACTACTGCAATGCGTTATTATCGGGCTGCAGCAATAAGTCTTTAAAGAGTCTGCAGTTGATTCAAAATGCTGCGGCTCGTATACTAACAGGAACTAGGATAAGAGAGCATATTACTCCTGTATTAGCTTCACTGCACTGGCTACCTGTAAAATCTAGGATAGAATTCAAAATCCTTCTCCTTACATACAAAGCGCTTAATGATCAGGCACCATCTTATCTTAAAGAGCTTATAGTACCTTACCATCCCACTAGAACACTTAGGTCTCAATATGCAGACTTACTGGTGGTCCCAAAGATCTCCAAAAGTAGATTGGGAGCCAGAGCTTTCAGTTATCAAGCTCCTCTCCTGTGGAACCATCTTCCAATTTCTGTTCGGGAGGCAGACAGCATCTCCACATTTAAGAGTAGACTTAAAACCTTCCTTTTTGATAAAGCTTATAGTTAGGGCTGGCTCAGGTTTGCCCTGACCAGCCCCTAGTTATGCTGCTATAGGTTTAGGCTGCTGGGGGACTCCAAGGCACACTGAGCTCCTCTCTTTCTTCATCTCTCTCCCCAGATGTTTATGTTTATGTTCCATTAATGCCTATTACTGACTTGATTCCTTCCCCAGAGTCTTTCTGCTTTGTCATCCTGCAGATTCCCATGGACTGTGGCCGTGCATGGATCACTGATCACAGCTGAACCTCCCACTGTGGTTTATTATAACTCACCTAATCAATAAAACATTCATCACATTGTTGTTGTTACTATTATTATTATTATTATTAATTTTATTATCATTATTGTAACATCTAGTATTAGTATTATTATTTACATACAGCTTACATATTTATAGTACTACTTTTCCGTACACATACTGTAGTTTTACTATTGATGTTCTGTTACTACTGTTCTCTCTGTCTCTGTTCTTTTCTCTCTCTCTTCCACCCCTCCCACCCTCCCTCTTTCCTCCCCTTTTCCTCTTTCCCTCTCAACCCGCCCGGTGCCGTCAGATCACCGCCCACCATGAGTCATGGATCTGTCCAAGGTTTCTGCCTGTTAAAAGGAAGTTTTTCCTCGCCACTGTCGCCAAAGTGCTTACTTATGGGGGAGTTGTTTCAACTGTCGGATGTAAACAAAATTATTGAGTGTGGTCTAGACCTACTCTATATGTAAAGTGTCTTGAGACAACTTTGTTGTGAATTGGCGCTATATAAATAAAATTTGATTGATTGATTGATTGATTGATTGATTGATTTTTCCAACAGCCAATCACAATAAAGGGGGATTGTCCAACAGCCAATCAGGACAAAGGGGGATTTTACAACAGCCAATCACAATACAGGGGGATTTTCCAAGAGCCAATCACAGCACAGGGGAGTTTTCTAACAGCCAATCACAATAGAGGGGGATTTCACAATGGCCAATCACAATACAGGGGGATTTTCCAACAGCCAATCAGGACAAAAGGGGATTTTACAACAGCCAATCACAATAGAGGGGATTTTCTAACAGCCAAACACAGTACAGGGAAGTTTTCTAACAGCCAATCACAATACAGGGGGATTTCACAACAGCCAATCACAATACAGGGGACTTTTCCAATAGCCAATCACAGCACAGGTGGATTTCACAACGGCCAATCGCAATACAGGGGGATTTTCCAACAGCCAATCAGAATAAAGGGGGATTTTCCAACAGCCAATCACAATACAGGGGGATTTTCCCAACAGCTAATTACAGAAGAGGGGAGTTTTCTAACAGCCAATCACAATACAGGGGGATTTCACAATGGCCAATCACAGCACAGGGAACTTTTTGAAAAGCCAATCGCAGAACAGGGGAGTTTTCTAACACTCAATCACAATACAGGGGACTTTTCCAATAGCCAATCACAGCACAGGTGGATTTGACAACAGCCAATCACAATACAGGGGATTTTACAACAGCCAATCAGAATAAAGGGGGATTTTCCAACAGCCAATCACAATACAGGGGGATTTTCCAACAGCCAATCACAGCACAGGGGAGTTTTCTAACAGCCAATCACAATAGAGGGGGATTTCACACCAGCCAATCACAATACAGGGAGATTTTCAAACAGCCAATCAGAATAAAGGGGGATTTTCCAACAGCCAATCACAATACAGGGGGATTTTCTAAAAGCCAATCACAGCACAGGAGAGTTTTCTAACAGCCAATCACAATAGAGGGGGATTTCACACCAGCCAATCACAATACAGGGGGATTTTCCAACAGCCAATCAGAATAAAGAGGGATTTTCCAACAGCTAATTACAGCAAAGGGGAGTCTTCTAACAGCCAATCACAATACAGGGGACTTCACAATGGCCAATCACAATACAGGGGATTTTCCAACAGCCAATCAGAATAAAGGGGGATTTTCCAACAACCAATCACAGCACAGGGGACTTTTTGAAAAGCCAATCGCAGAACAGGGGAGTTTTCTAACACCCAATCACAATACAGGGGACTTTTCCAATAGCCAATCACAGCACAGGTGGATTTCACAACAGCCAATCACAATACAGGGAGATTTTCCAACAGCCAATCAGAATAAAGGGGGATTTTCCAACAACTAATCACAATACAGGGGGATTTTCCAACAGCCAATCACAGCACAGAGGAGTTTTCTAACAGCCAATCACAATTTAGGGGGATTTCACACCAGCCAATCACAATACAGGGGAATTTTCCAACAGCCAATCAGAATAAAGGGGGATTTTCCAACAGCCAATCACAATACAGGGGATTTTCTAACAGCCAATCACAGCACAGGGGACTTTTTGAAAAGCCAATCGCAGGACAGGGGAGTTTTCTAACACCCAATCACAATACAGGGGACTTTTCCAATAGCCAATCACAGCACAGGTGGATTTCACAACGGCCAATCACAATACAGGGGGATTTTCCAACAGCCAATCAGAATAAAGAGGGATTTTCCAACAACTAATCACAATACAGGGGGATTTTTCTAACAGCCAATCACAGCACAGGGGAGTTTTCTAACAGCCAATCAGAATACAGGGGATTTTCCAACAGCCAATCAGAACAAAGGGGATTTTTATAACAGCCAATCACAATACAGGGGGATTTTCTAACAGCCAATCACAGTACAGGGGAGTTTTCTAACAGCCAATCACAATAGAGGGGGATTTCACACCAGCCAATCACAATACAGGGGGATTTTCCAACAGCCAATCAGAATAAAGGGGGATTTTCCAACAGCCAATCAGGACAAAGGGAGATTTTCCAACAGCCAATCAAAGTAGAGGGGAGTTTTCTTGCAGGCAATCATGATCAAGGGGGATTTTCCAACAGACAATCAGAACAAAGGGGGGTTTAAAGTAACCAATCACAGCACAGGGACGTTTCCAACAGCCAATCACAGCTCAGGGGGGTTTCCGACACCCAATCAGAGTACAGGGGAGTTTTCTAGCAGCCAATCACGATCCAGGGGGATTTTACAACAGCCAATCAGAATAAATGGGGATTTTCCAACAGCCAATCACAATACAGGGGGATTTTCCAACAGCTAATTACAGCAGAGGGAGTTTTCTAACACCCAATCACAGCACAGGGGACTTTTCCAATAGCCAATCACAGCACAGGTGGATTTCACAACGGCCAATCACAATACAGGGGGATTTTCCAACAGCCAATCAGAATAAAGGGGGATTTTCCAACAGCCAATCACAATACAGGGGGATTTTCTAACACCCAATCACAATACAGGGGACTTTTCCAATAGCCAATCACAGCACAGGTGGATTTCACACCGGCCAATCACAATACAGGGGATTTTCCAACAGCCAATCAGAATAAAGGGGGATTTTCCAACAGCCAATCACAATACAGGGGGATTTTCTAACACCCAATCACAATACAGGGGACTTTTCCAATAGCCAATCACAGCACAGGTGGATTTCACACCGGCCAATCACAATACAGGGGGATTTTCCGACAGCCAATCAGAATAAAGGGGGATTTTCCAACAGCCAATCAGAACAAAGGGGGATTTTATAACAGCCAATCACAATACAGGGGATTTTCTAACAGCCAATCACAGTACAGGGGAGATTTCTAACAGCCAATCACAATAGAGGGGGATTTCACACAAGCCAATCACAATACCGGGGGATTTTCCAACAGCCAATCAGAATAAAGGGGGATTTTCCAACAGCCAATCACAATAGAGGAGGATTTCACACCAGCCAATCACAATACAGGGGGATTTTCCAACAGCCAACCAGAATAAAGGGGGATTTTCCAACAGCTAATTACAGCAGAGGGGAGTTTTCTAACAGCCAATCACAATACAGGGGGATTTCACAATGGCCAATCACAATACAGGGGGATTTTCCAACAGCCAATCAGAATAAAGGGGATTTTCCAACAACCAATCAAAGCACAGGGGACTTTTTGAAAAGCCAATCGCAGAACAGGGGAGTTTTCTAACACCCAATCACAATACAGGGGACTTTTCCAATAGCCAATCACAGCACAGTGGATTTCACAACGGCCAATCACAATACAGGGGGATTTTCCAACATCCAATCAGAATAAAGGGGGATTTTCCAACAGCCAATCACAATACAGGGGGATTTTCCAACAGCCAATCACAGCACAGGAGAGTTTTCTAACAGCCAATCACAATAGAAGGGGATTTCACACCAGCCAATCACAATAAAGGGGGATTTTCCAACAGACAATCAGAATAAAGGGGGATTTTCCAACAGCCAATCACAATACAGGGGGATTTTCTAACAGCCAATCACAGCACAGGGGAGTTTTCTAACAGCCAATCACAATAGAGGGGGATTTCACACCGGCCAATCACAATACAGGGGGATTTTCCAACAGCCAGTCAGAACAAAGGGGGATTTTATAACAGCCAATCACAATACAGGGGGATTTTCTAACAGCCAATCACAGTACAGGGGAGTTTTCTAACAGCCAATCACAATAGAGGGGGATTTCACACCAGCCAATCACAATACAGGGGGATTTTCCAACAGCCAATCAGAATAAAGGGGGATTTTCCAACAGCCAATCAGGACAAAGGGAGATTTTCCAACAGCCAATCAAAGTAGAGGGAGAGTTTTCTTGCAGGCAATCATGATCAAGGGGGATTTTCCAACAGACAATCAGAACAAAGGGGGGTTTAAGGTAACCAATCACAGCACAGGGGACATTTCCAACAGCCAATCACAGCTCAGGGGGGTTTTTCCGACACCCAATCAGAGTACAGGGGAGTTTTCTAGTAGCCAATCACGATCCAGGGGGATTTTACAACAGCCAATCAGGATAAATGGGGATTTTCCAACAGCCAATCACAATACAGGGGGATTTTCCAACAGCTAATTACAGCAGAGGGGAGTTTTCTAACAGCCAATCACAATACAGGGGGATTTCACAATGGCCAATCACAATACAGGGGGATTTTCCAACAGCCAATCACAGTACAGGGGGGTTTTCCAACAGCCAATCAGAACAAAGGGGGCTTTTACAGCAATCAATCCCAGCACAGGGGACTTTTCAAACAGCCAATCATAGCACAGGGGAGTTTTCTAACACCCAATGACAATACAGGGGACTTTTCCAATAGCCAATCACAGCACAGGGGAGATTTCCAACAACTAATCACAAAACAGGGGAGTTTTCTAGCAGCCAATCGCGATCCAGGGGGATTTTCTAACAGCCAATCACAATACAGGGGGTTTTCCGACAGCCAGTCCACATAACAGGTTGTTTTTTACAAAAGCTAAACACATCACTGGAGGATTTTCTAATAGCCGATCACAACACAAGTTTTTCTTTTTTTTTACAAAGCCAGTCACAGCACAGGGGAAATTTACAACAGCTGATTACAGCACAGAGAGTCTGACAAGAGTCAATCACAACTCAAGGCTTTTTCAGAACAACCAGACTCAACACAGGGATTTTACAACAGGACATTAAAGCACAGCTGCCTTTTATAATAGCCAATTACATCACATGGGGCTTTACAGCCGTCAATCATAGAGACAGGTGGGTTTTACAGCATCCAATCACAGCACAGGGGCATTTTACAACAGCCAATGATGGCACTGGTGAGTTTACAACAGCTAATGACAATGCAAAGGTAATTTGCAAAAGCCAATCACAGCACACGTGAGTTTACAACAGCACTCACAAATCACAGGGAGCTTCACATCAGCCAACCACAAAAAGGGGGGTTTTACATCAACCAACAACACAGGTAGGTTTATAACAGCCAATCACAGCACATGGGGATTTTACAACAGTCAATCATAACACAGGGGGGTTTTCAACTCCCAGTCACAACACAAGGTGATTTTACATCATACAATCACAGCAGAGGTGAAGTTACAAGGGAGTTTCAAACACCAATCACAGCAAATATGGTTTTTCTCGCAAGACTTGGTGTGTCTCTTAATGGACGCACGTGTGAAAATATCGACACCATGTTTACATGCTGCCCGCTGTTGCTGGAACCTGGGTTGATGACGTTGAGAGTGAGATCTGAATTTACCATCTAGAAAACCAGAACAATCAGTTAAAAGAAGGTTGAAAGTGTTGCTGATAAGTCTTTGTGATATTTCACTAATATGGATTACTGCACTTTTAAGAAACAAGAAATTGTTGTGTAAGCAGCAGTTTTTTAAAGAGTGATAAAAATGCTGGGCACACTGGCTGCATAAAGTAGACTGTCTTCATAGAGGAATTTGAACACTACTTGAATACAGCTGTGAATACCTTGTTCACCAAAATGATCCTGTGTGTAAATAAGACAGCTCTGGAAATTTGGATTTGTTTGGAGAAGGTCTTTTTTTTTTTTTTTACTTACTATTTCCCCCAGCTTCCTAGGTAGGGACATAATTGACATATTTTACTGGTCCATCAACATGTGTAAACTTGCTCACTTCATTTTTTCTACCAAGTTTTTATTTTATTTTTCCTGTTGTGATGGATGAAGGGAACTTTAAAAATTGAATTGTTCAAAACAAAGTACATACTATATACATATATGTTCTTTTTCTATCAATTTTGCTTCAGAAATGAAAGGGTTACTGTCCTGAAAACACTTGTAGGAGCCAAATATGTTGGTGAAATAATCCATGGTTTAGCTTGTAGTTCACTGTTTTGAACACAGGATGTCGCTGTGATATTTTCATGCTCAGGTGTTAAAGGTAGGCAGGTTACTGTTGTTGTTAGGTGTTTGACGGGAGGGGCAAAGGGTTTTGACCGCAACGGCACTAAAATTTTTGTCACGCTGCAAGCCGAGTGTTTTGGGTCTCTTTTGAAACAAAATGGACTTTTTTCACACTTTGTATGGAGGAAATAAATTGTTTTTGCTGCAACCAAGAACAACCAGTGGATTCAATGTGGAAGCAACACAGCGTATGGTAGATCAAACTAACAGTAAGGCGCGTCAACTAGGTCATTCCTGGGTTAAACATCTCAGTGGCTAAGTAATAGGCTAGCTTCTACAACACTAAAATAGAGTTACCCAATCAGATTTTTTTTGCTGTTGTCTCTCGGCAGAGAAAGGTTAGAGCTGGCTTACTCATTGGTTAGGACTTCATCACTGGGACAGAAGGCTGCAGCCTGTGTTTGTTTAGAAAAGTGACAGGTGAACAGAGCAATGCCATTTTTATTTACAGTGGGTAGGACCAAAAATCATCCCCTTAGGCCTTCTTGAAGGCCAGTGATATCTTGCTGGTGATTAAGCAGTCCAGACCTATGCTGGGTGGCTAACTTGATAGTGCTGACTTTTTCAAGGCAGGCTTTTGTAGTGTAGCTGAGGATCTGCAAAGGACTGTGTTATTTCAGGGACTGAAATTGCGCTTGTGCCAGTCTGTCAGAAAATTATTTCAGACACTTGAATCTTCTTTATTAAAGCTTCTTCCAACAGCACAGCACCGCAAATAGAGCTGTGTTGGTAGACAGAAATAACAGAACTGGAGATCTATGCTACATGTAAGAGAAACAAGAATTATCCTGATCTCTCTTCTTCCTCCCTTCAAGCTATATGCTTAACTGATCACAACGCTTCCATCCAGACCTCAAGATTGTTTTGGCTATAATAGTTCATCTTTGCTATGGACCGTTCCATAAGTACATACTCTATTAAAGACTGGTACAACTGATGGATTGATTATTTATCAGAAGATCACCATCTTGCAGCAACCAACATTTTAGCAGCCATGGTTGCCAAAGATAGCAACCGCTGAGTTAAGGATCAGATATGAACCATCATTCATTAATATTGAAGATGGTGAACAATCAAAATTTATTTCTATCATATTGGACAGTTTTTGAGACACCCCTTTCCCAGAATGTTTTGACCTCAGGACACTCCCAGACCATATGCATCAATGTACCTACCAAATTTGAATAATATGAGATGCAATTCAGGGATAAAGATATTTTCATCAAATGTCTTTTCTTTGGTGTTTCTATGAACAGGTGCTATGGAAAAAATACATAAAAAAGAAAAAAAAAGAAATTATGGAAAAAATAATTGAAAAAAAAAGAAAAAATTATTATACATTAAATTATTGATTAAGCAAACAGATATTTTTATTACATGCAACTCTGAATTTTCATTCACCTTACTCATTGCAAGAACTGAATAATTTTCAGTATGAAAACTAGGCGTGTTACAGTAAAATGCAGATAATGCAACAAAAATTTCCAAATCCATAAGGTTTAGTTTCTTTTCATTTACTTTGAACAGAGAGTAGTGCAATTTACTGGGTGGAGCTCAGACCGAGGATACACTGGTGTATCCATTGATTGGGCAGTTTTGGCGATTTTCATCCTGTGTCATCAAGACCACACAGGAAAATATGGAAGAGTATTAGGGCCCCTCATGAGAAAAAGAAATGAGAGGAGGTAGATTTTTTTTTTCATCATTCTTACACGGCACATAAACATACAAATGAAACAATATACAAAGCACTATAAATGGCAATAAAATAATAATTTACAAGTAACTAACTCGACTTTATTCTTGAAATTGTATGTTGACTTTATTCTCGATATTGTATGTCAACTTTATTCTTGATATTGTATGTCGACTTTATTCTCGATACTGTACATCGACCTTATTCTCCACATTGTATGTTGTGGAAGATAAAAATATATTGTGCTATTGAATACTGTGTAAGCTAAAATAACATGTATAGATGACTGAACTAAGATCGGACCTGTCACTATACTGTCATAAATTGTGTGAGGTATGGTATGCAGGATGAGTTAGAAAAACATGTATGATCAGTTACATGTAAGATGGATAGCCGATGAGCAGTTTTAGTGTAGCATCTCACATATGCATGTTCGAGTTATTTCCATATTTGTCCCTTATCCACCAGATACCCTTTCACCTAGTGAACAAGACACATGTAACTGTATGATGACTTCTGCAGAATGGGAACAGTGGGAGAGGAAGAAGCTTTCATGAGATTAGGGAGTACAAGAAGCTGTCTAGGAAAATTTACGATTGGGTCATCCTGCCCTGCTAAAATATCAAGATGAGACAAGGGAGCAGTTCATTTGCGACGGAAATTCAGTCAAGCAGGAAAACCGCAAATGTATGTTTAGCTTACCATGTGTTATTTGATAGTCTTTTCTCAAAGTGTATGATGAAAAAAAAATATCTACCTCCTCTCATTTTTTTTCTCATGAGTGGCCCTAATACTCTTCCGTAGGAAAGCAAAATCCAGTGACTGACGGAAGTTTCTGCAGCACTTTAATGATTCTGATGTGAATATTTATGACCTTTGGTTTCACAAAGAGCTCATGAAGAAATAACTGGTTATAGGCATTATTAATATTATTACACTGCAAATCGCTACATGTTGTGAATAATGCCACAAACAGGCAGAAAGTGTGCTGTGTGTCTTATTGTGCTGCTGACAATAATGCAAGTCAATAAAATAGCCTAAGTAAAGAAATAACACTGATCTGTATAAATTAGAAGATATAAAAAGGAATATTAAATGATGATTAAACTCAACATCAGAAACCAATAATCAGCCATTTCAAACAGTTTACAGATCTAACTTGAATGCTGTTAGGTGTTGAAATCATTCCTAAATTTGTTTCTGGACATTCATACCAGTCAGTTTGACAGCGGATACAGCTCGTCATCAGTAACTGACGTCGCTTCAGACTAACACTAAAAGGAACCAAGTTCATCTCGCAGCGTCATCTCCTCCGTCCTCGCATCTCTCTGTCATGACCTCGCAGGATGGAGCTTGTAGCGGTCACTCGTGAAATGCCGGGTGCCAGTCAGAGGTCAGTCTGACAAAAAATTAACCAATTAAAACCCAGCAACCCTACAAAGGAGTTGGCGGAGCCTGCAACCAGGGGCGTGGCTAGAGGGGTGGCCAGGGGTGGCCACGGCCACCCCCAGAATCTCATTGGCCACCCCAGTGGCCACCCCTAGCAGACCCTACTCTCATTTGTAGTTGGTCAAGTCCATCAACCCATACGGCCTAATCTGGGACATTTGGGGGGAGCACTAAAACACAGTGGTCCTGAAATAAATAATAATAGTAAAAATATGGCAATGTTATCTGTCTATTTGCACATTATATTATAATTTCCGACCATGTATCTTCACTAATTAACACCATGCTGTGTGCGCTGTTCTGTGCGCCACCCTGACCGCTGCGCTGTCCGCGGTTCTGACACGGAGCGGAGCTGATTGATAGACAGACGGAACACGTAACGTACTTCGGTATCTGTTTGCTTTTCATTGTTGCAAATTGAACTTTCGGCCCTAATGCCACTTTATCCTGATTATAACAATCCACAGACAGAAGGGAAACAACAGGGAATTAAGGGACGGTCAATGAGGAGAAAGTGTGTGAGAGAGAGATGCACGCAGCAGAACAGCTGTTTCTATGTGTATGTGATACTTTATGAAGTTCTCCCATGTAAAAAGAAATGTGAGTTAATTTTGATTTGAGAACTCTCCACATTAGTTTACATTCACAAAGATCAGATCATGATGTTCATATTAAGGCCAAAACGCACCATAGGCGTCTGACACTCGGGTTTTGAAGTAGCCTACACTCATTGTTCTAAATGGCTAAACGCGCACTGAAAGCACCTTGACGCACGTCAAACTGCCTTAACACTCCAACTCTGAACTTGTTTTAATTTTGGAGTTTTTTTATTCTGCACCCGAAAAACAGACATGCCGACTTGATATAAACACTTTTTTATGATCATGAATCATAATATAACTGTACACTTCTGTGTTGCGTATTTTTTTACTCCAAGTCCGATTTGTTTTATTTTAAATACTTACTTCATGCCTCATTCCTCCTCTCCCTCTTCCTCACCCCCATCTCTGCCTCATCCTCTTCTTTATATTAATTCTAAACAAATAAATAGATGCATATAAATAATGACCTTTTCCTAATACACTGCTGGCTCTGTGGTTTTGGAATTTTAAATCTCAAGCCTGCAATGTGCCTTCAATTGACACACGTGGTTTTATTTCTTGTTTTTTGCTCTGATTGATAAACGCATTCTTTGATTTTTGAAACAGTTGCCATATATTATTGTTATTTAGACTCTATGAAACTTAATTGACAGTATGAACTATCTGTAATAGTTTACCAATAACATGATTTACAGAGTCATCCTTTAATTGCCTGCGCTGACACGCACTTCCATGGTATGTTTTAGAAGCTGTGCGCACTGAAAAATAAAGATCCCCCGAAAGCCACTGTGTAATTCCAACCCTGCTGGTCAGCATAGTTTTGACCAATGAGAGCTGAGGAGCAGCACAAAGTTTTTCACTTTTCAGTTTTCAGTCATAAAATGCTTCCCAGAGACTGTAATGGGTGGTAATCGGATAGAAAATTGAATAGAATGGTAGCTACATGTTAGTGCTGTTCAGATTGTAATATCAGCTTTAGTTTTTGTGGTGGTGGTGAGCATGGCACCGTCATTAATTGCTTAAGATTACAAAGGATGTTTTGAAATTTAATTATGATTCAACTGTGCATTGGTTAAAGCAATGCGACGCTTTGAACATCTGTATTACACATTTTGATCACCTGCCATTCATTAAGGTTCGCTATGATATGGCCACCCCACACTAGCTCTATGGTCCACCTTGGCCACCCCAGTAAAAATGTCCTGGACACGACACTGCCTCCAACTCCTACACCAAACACTGCACACAAGCAAAATGAATAGCAAGCCACAAAACACACAGCACAGCACAATTCAGTTTCCCCACAGTGTATTATACAGATGTACCACAGCAGGCAACAACTAACATACAGTGCAAAAAATAATAACCCCCCCGCACAAACCAAGGCCCTCCCCTTTCAGAGTCACTCTCTTTCAGTCTTTTCCCCCATTTCCAGTCAGTCAGTCTGTAAAAAGTCACACGTTCCAAACAAGCCTCCTAAAAGGTGTCAGAGTGAGACCTCCTCTTTGTCAGCGTCTCTTCGTACCACACAGCCGGATCGCCCGGCGTTACCTCCTCTCCAGCCAGTCCTCCGAAGCAGCAGACACGGCAGTCGGCTCCCAGGAATAAACATCCAAGGCGACGAACCAGCGGCTACGGATGGCGAGGCGAGTGGGAGTGGCAACGCGATATGACGAGGACAAACGGACTACCACTATGGCGGACTTATACGTGCTGTCAGGGATTGACAGGCTAGATTGCGGACATGAGGACGGACGGAGCCTCTTCCTTGCTGTGTCCTCCACTGTGAGTTCGCGCCATCTTGTTTCAAACAGCCATTCAGCCTATTGGGTGTGCACGGATGACGACAGAACGCAGGGGAGGTGCATCCTTAAAGGTGCCGGCTGCCACAAGCTAAGATGTGAGGAGAGGGAGCGAGTGGAGGAGATGAATTTACCCAACGAAAAGCATCTAATGTCCTTGTTTTGCTGCGCTGTCTTCTTTGGCAGTTTTTTAAATGACAGTTGGCAGACAGCGTTTTAGTGATTTAATGCTACCTGCTGGATTGGAGTGTTACCGCACTTGCCAGAACGACAATAGTGTGACTGAGTCGGTCAGAAAAACAGATGTATTGTTGTATTCATCGTGCACATACCGTGTACCAAACCGTGAAGCCAGTGCCACCATGTTGCCGGACAAATAGGCGAACTGTGACAGGCCCAATGAAAACCCATCATTCATGTTCAGTAAACCCAATCTCGTAATTATCCATGATTCAAAAACACTGACTTAATAAAATTTAAAGTCATTTATCGCAACTGATTGCCTCACTTTTTTTGAGTACATTCGCCCACGCTCCTCCTTTATAGCAGAGACTGAAACATAAATAATATTGTATGACAGAAAAACCATCTATTTTCTTCTAATCCTAAAAGAAAATTATAATTGCAAAGAAGCACATTTGGCCATCTGTAAACTGTGTCTCTGGAAATCTGGGTTAAAATAGCATAATGCATACATGGTATCTATCAACATTATGTAACTTACAATATCAGGAAAGTGTACAAAAACTATACTTTTAACTACAATATTTGAATTTGGATTAAAACTAATCTCTAGGTGTTTACAAAGAACCTAAATTACTCAGAATTCTATTCTGGCTTTGGGTTGTGCTGATAAACTCTTCATAACAATAAAAACTGCTGAAATGTTAAAATGGGACATTGAAGGATTTCAGATTATTTCAAGTGTGGCTGTATGAGGCACTTATCCATAATCAATGTATTACCTGTAGTAGATGGATGTCCACACGCCCCCAGTTTTGTAGAAGCAAAGACGAGTACCAGCACAGAAGCGTAGCAGTGCACTGCTGAGGAAAGGGTTAGCAACAACATAAAACATATTTTAACCACTTACAAATATCTGTATCAGTTTAAATTTACGTAATATATGGAATATTTTCTCAGCTTCACCTTGCTGTCAGGCAGTCTTTTCTCATGGTAAACTGCTGTTATACAAGTCAAATATCTCTCTCCAAACCAGCCGTATATTAATTATTTAGTGCTTCTGCCAAGAGTCGGGTGGCTTTGGAGATATGATATTTGGCTTGTATAACGGCGGTTTCCCATCAGAAAAGGCTGGCTGACAGAAAGGTAAAGCAGTGAAAATATTCAAAATATTGCATAAAGTTTAACATTTTTTTGTTGTTTGTTCGTTTAGCTCCTGCTGCTTCTCTAAACTGAAAGCAGTCGACCAACATCTACAGTGGGCAATACACTCACTATGGATAAGTACCTCATACAAACACACTTAAAATAACATGAACCATCCCTTTAACAGTTATGAAGGTAGTGTGTGAATCCATTAATCCTGTTTAAATCTTGAGTTCTAAACATGTGTCATCAAGTCATTCTTGAGTCTGCAGCCATGGTGACAGTTTGCAGTTCTGAGTGAATTTCAAAGTGTTGGTCAGTCTTTTGGAATGACTGAGATGTTGTGCATAGATCAGGCTGAACATTACCAGGAAGGCATCAACAATCTGGTGAGGTCGATCACCACATCATCCTCCAGGACGACAGATTTTCACAGGGTGGTAGCGACGATGCAGCAAGTCTGAGTCTGGTTCACCAACTGTTGTACAAAGTCCCACTGATGTATCCCCGAGATCTGGCTCATCCACATCATCCTGAAAGAATGAAAGAAAGATCATACACTAATCACATCTACTGAAAAACCATGGAAACTAAGGGTGAGCAAAGAATTTTGATTGAGGCTGAATGTCATAAAAATGTTGTATACACAAGTCCAATAAATCCGTTTTCATTCTACTGTTTTGTGCTCTTGACTGCAGAGAAGGTAAGATGACCTTCAAGTGTGCCACTACTGGGCTAATAACGGTTATTTGATTTTGTTTGGGGTGGTGCTGCTACTAATAGGGGTGGGAATCTTTTACTATCTCACGATTCAATTCGATTCCGATTTTTGCGGCCACGATTCCATTTAAAATCGATTTTCGATTCAAAACGATTTTATTCATAATGATTTCTGATCATGATCTACTCCCATCTGCTTTGCAAGACAGAATGACAAATGGAGACATTAAAGTGTCTTTTTCACATTTATTAAGTTTTAAACATTTATCCATGCTTAGATGGAATTGTTGGAACTGTTACATAAAAGCAATATCACATAGTGTTTAAACCTGTTCATCAGGGGGCCTATTTTTTCTACGTTCTGTCCGAAATGACTTACCCAAAATAAATGGAGGACATTTTCACAACTACAAGGGCTGTATGTATAAATCTTGGTGTCAAAATAACAATAGCTACATGTGAGATTACTATAGAAGTGTCAGAATCAAGATATGTGTTACTGTGTCAGAGGAAATTCACCTGGAACACAGAAACAAATGTGAATTTTTATCTATTTATTTAAAAAAAACCACACTGTTTAGAGTGAAAAACACTTTTGAATCATAGGATAGTAGCCCGATTCATCTAGGAATTAGTAAAGTGATATCTGATGAGTTAACTGTGCAAAACTCGATGCTAAAAAAAGTGAACCTGAACAGTTTTACAGATGTTTTAACACAGACATATCCAGGCGAAACTGCACCAAATGTGCCATTTGGGCATCAGTCAAACTGACGTTTGGCACTGTGTTGTTAGTATGTTAGCAGCGCTATCTGATTCAAACAGTCAGAGAACCACCTCTGCTGTGTATTTCTCCCGTTTTATCCTGACTGGGGCTAATAAGCACTCTGCTAAAAGCGTCTGAAAGTGTCAACAAGCTGCGTCCTGTAAACTCACTGAAGCAGTCCAGGGGACTAGCTCGGCAACCCATTGGTCAATTCTGATGATCGACACCTCTATAAACCAATCAGAGTCGGGAGGTTCTATCGCTACCACCCAAATTTACCTTAGCAACACCAATGACGATACAGAAGGACGTGCAGCCAAAGATAAAGTATTGTAGTGAAGATGCATTACTTCCGCTCGAAAAAAGCCCTTGCTCTTTATGAAAACAACCAGGACCATCGCGATTCATTTCAAACTTCTGAAGAGTCATAGGAGTAGACATTGGCAGTGTTTTTTCAAGCTAAAATATAACTTTAGGCCACAAAACAGCTAAGGAAAGACATATTTTATGATTCTGTGAGGGTTTTTTTGCGACTATTTGGCGTCTAACTCTCAAAGTTTTTGTCGCACAGTGACGAGTGAGACCTCTTCATAATCAGTAGGATCTCTGTTTTCATCCGACACCTCACTTGTGTGGTTTGCCTGAAGTGGTGAGAGTAGTAAAAGCACTCAATGGGGGGTGGGCTGTTTTCACGTTTTTGTTAAATGCCCATATTATTTCTTGTGGTTTAAATTGTGTTTCGTTTAGGTGGCAATGCTTGATAGAGGCTTTTAGCTGCCTGCTCGGAGCTGGCCTGGCAGAGAGCTTCGTGAAGCACTGCAGTGTGCGTTGGTCTGCAGCTGGCGGCTGACTCTGCTCCGTGTCCGTCCTGCGTAGTTACAAAACGGAGGTGGACAGTGGATTTTTTTTTTTTTTTTTTTTGTTAAATCGATTTTGGGACATTTTATATCGATTCTGAATCGTAGCAAATGAGAATCGCGATTCTTATGTGAATCGATTTTTTGGCACACCCCTAGCTACTAACAATTATTTTCATTATCAATTCATCTGTTGATTAACCCTTGTGCCTTGTTAGGGACAAAAGTGTCCTTTGCAAGTTTTATTTTCTTGATATCTTTGCAGTGATTATGTTTTTAGCCATGATATTTGGCAAAGGTGTGTATTTTTTTTACTTATTTTGGAATTTCAAAGACAAACCCTATATTGCACTTTTTTACACTGTGTAGCAAAAATAGTCACACTCTTCCTGTTAAGGGACAAAAGTGTCCTCTTCTAAAACGCCATAAAATTATACGTTAATATTTTTTTCTATTTTTTTTTTTCCATAAATCTTTGCCACCGGCACCCAGCCCTAAGCTGCTGCAAAGTGCAAAAGCTCCGTCAGTTCAGATTTACTTTCTGGAATACAGGATTAGGGAATTAGTGCTACGCTCGGCATGGAAAAAGAGAGAAATTCATCTGAATGGAAACAGAGTGTATTTTAACCAGGACTACCCCGTGGAGATCCAGAGGAAGTGGAAGGCTTACACCCCCATCAGAAAACTAGTGAAAGAAAAGGGTCTCCACTTCCAAACGCCACCTCCAGTGAATATTTTTTGACGAGGGGGTTTGAAGAAGAAGGGGTTGATCATGGAGTGTGACAGAGATGAGGGCATCATCGCTTGCCGTGCTGTGGTCAGAGACACCATCAGACTGTATTTCTGGGTAACATATATCTAAACTGGACATTCTGTGGTAAGAAACATCCATGTAGACTAATAATATGTCCACTGAAAAACACTTACACACTGGTTGCGAGAGACGATCTGAATGTGCACCTGCTGTTTCCTGATTTTTATTTGTAAAGAATACATGGTAGTTGGTTGGGGTGCTAAGCTACAACCCAAAACAGGTCAAAACAACAGACCTTTTGTCTGGGAGTTTTAAACATATTGCCCTACGTGTGCACTGAATTATATACTCGCTGCAGAGATATAACAGTTTGCACAGGTAAGGCCCTTTGTGAATTAGAGGCTTTCCTTTCCAGAGACTTTATTTGAAGTAGAAACCTGGATCATGGAAGTCCTTTCTTTTGTGTTTCTAATTTCATGTTCTGTGTTACTATACATGTTCATGTTAAAATGTTAAGGTCACCTCGGGTTTACAATGTGGATATGTTAACTGTATTTAATGATAAATGGTTCAAAAAGAATATAGAGTAATTACACTCAATATTAACGGGTAACAACATCCAATAAAAAGAGGAAAACTAAGAGCCAAGATGAAAAGAGAAAACCAGCATATAATATTGTGGCATAAAACTCATCTGTTACAACCAGAACATAAATAATAATAACTTAAAAAAGACTAGGCTATAGAAAACACGACAAGACAAATTATTAATTAACAACATATTTGATTTGGTTGCTACAGAAGTTTCTGGTGTTCTAATTAGTGGAGGGGAACTGGAATGTACAGCTTCACCCCACCCTTGACTCAATAAATCCAACAAAAAGAATGAACCCTGAGTCACTGTACGTTAAAAAAAATGCTTAAAAGAATCAGTATGATTGATATATGGAGGGAACTCCACCCATCTGTGACACAGTTTACCTTCTTCTCCTGCTCTCACAGTTTACTTGAGGATTGATAACTTCTTTAGTTTCAGTCAGAGAGACAGAATTATAGATTGCAGTATAGGAATCAGAGATGTGTCTGATCATGCTGGGGTGTACTTGAGATTTCACTTGGATGTTCAGCCTAAGAGCACCATGTGGAACTCAACACTGCACTTCTGAATGATCGTCAATGTGAAGAATTTATTAAGCAGGAAATTAAGGAGTATCTTGAATTGAATAATAATGAGGATATATCACCAAGTGTTTTATGGGATGCTGAGGAGTAAACTTATAATGTGGTCTTCAAGGAAGAAAAAGAAATATTGGCCAAATTAACAACCAAATTAAAAACACTGGAAAGAAAGCATATGGAGTTAAATGACCCCCAAATAAACGCAACAAAGTAAAAATTAAAATAACTATTAAAATTATTTTAGCTTTCAACTTTATTTGTCCCAATGGCCAATTGATTTTGCAGCAGAAGCGCAGCATGGAAATTTACCCAACCCCCCCTTTTTTAATTTTATTTATATATATTTTTTAGTTAATTGTATTTATTGAATTTCATGTGTAATTTTTTTTTAAACAAAAAGTATTATTTTTTTAATTTCTCTTTCATTAACGAGTTAACTATGTATTTTCTGTATCTATTATGTATTTTGTACTTTTGTTATGTTAAATTCTTAGCTACATGTCATAGTTGAATTCACTTAACTGTGATCAACTCTTCTGTTATGCTATACAAAGATGTAAATGAACAACATGCCTATACTGAGAAAAAAAATAAAAAGTTAAAAACAAACAAACAAACAAACAAAAAAAAAAACGATGGCAAAGCTGTCATTCCGCTACATAAAATATGACCAGTATACATCACAACTTTGCCACTTAAAGTCGACCAGCGACAGCAACATGAAAAAAAAAACAAAAAAACATGTATGTATGTATATACATATATATATATATATATATATATATATATATATAACACACATATACATATATATATAATTATCCAATATGTCTACCGAATCCCGAAAGCATGATTATCCAGCTATATCCTGTTACCTGCATTAAGGAGGGTAATGGCTGTGGGGATGAACGAGTGCCTATATCTGTTGGTCTTAACTGAGGAGAATCTGAGACGGGTGCCAGAGGGTAGGAGTTGAAAGTCCTGGTGAAGAGGGTGGGTGCAATCAGTAAGGATGGAATTTGCCCTCTTCACCATCTGACTGTACAAAGCAGACAGGTAACTCTGTAAAAGAGAGTCATTAGGGACCTGTCTACATGAAACTTAGCAAGTTTCTGCAGACAGAAGAGCCTTACAATCAAAAGTGAGCCTGTTGTCAATGACTAAACCGAGGCATTTATAACTGACAACAGCTTCCACCTCTTGACCCTCAGTGATGGTGGTCTGTGTAGGGGGAAGACTGCGTCTGAAATCTATACTCTTTTCGTTTTTTAGACATTGAGTTATGCAAATAAGTTTTTGCACAAGTTTAAAAAATAATCTGTATACAGAATATAAAGGAGGGGAGCGAGAACACAACCCTGGGTAGGACCTGTGGATAAGGATAGTTCCCTGGACATGCACTCAACTTCTCAAAGGACTTCATGACCAGAGAAGTGAGGGCAACTGGCCTGTAATCATTCAGGACCTTTGGGTGGAGGGTCTTTGCAACAAGAATCACAATTAGGGCTGCAGCTATCGATTCTTTTAGTAATCAAGTAATCTATCAATTATTCTGGCAATCTTATCAAGTGATCAATTAAGAAATGTTGCGCGTTCTAGTACTAAGTACTAGGTAAGTACTAAGTAAAGTAATTTTACTTTTACTGTAGTACCTTGCTTAGTACTTTTTACTGAAGTACAAAAATAAAAGTAAAGGTATTCATTTCTGCAGAAACCACAAACAGAAGATGTAAGACAATCTTAACTGAAACAGTCACTAGAATGCTTCGTTAACATGTTAAAATCAGGACATTTTTCTTCTGGAGCAGGATGTCCCCAGACCCCCTACAGGAGATGTCACAGTCTGCTCTGCTCCTCTCCTGCTCTGCTGCTCAGCCACACCCCTCATCAGCTAACTGCTTCCACCTGCTGCTGTCACCTGCTCACCATCTCCAATCAAGCCAGTATATATGCAGCTTCACTCCACTCACTCTTTGCCAGATTGTCTTCGCTCTCATGCCTGACTCTCCAGCGCTGATTCCCGGACTGCTCACCTGGTATCGACCTGACCTGCCTCCGACCTTTGCTTCACGTCTCCGCCCCGGTAAATCCATCAGCCTTCTGTCCCCGACTACGAGCATTGCCTGCCTGTTTTCTGCTACTCGTCTGCCTGTGGCTGGTTGGCACTCAGCCTGTTCCTGCTCAGCCGAGAGACTCACCTCGTCAGCTTCACCTCGCCAGCTCACCTCCTCTGTGCCGTCAGCCCCGCCGACTCTGTCTCAAGGTCTGGATCCACAGCCAGCCCTCATCTGAGCCATCTTCCAGGAAGACTTCCACCAGCAGTGAGTTTGTGCTTATTCCCTTCCCTGCACTCGTTGAGCCTATTGAGAACTTTTGGACATTTACCTGCTCACGAGTCCCAAGTAATCCGTGCCTGCACTGTTGGTCCGGTGGTAACTTGCCTGCCTGGCACATGGGAGACCGGTGTTCGAATCCCACCATACTTCCCTGCTCTACTGTTGTTCTTGTGCTTTAATCTGTTGAATAAAGACTGTTAATTCAAGAAACCTGGTTTCCATTTGTGCTGCAATTGGGTTCACTCTATACCCGTTACAGTACAATCTGGCCAGCTATGGACCTAGCACCCAATCCCACACCACTTACTCGCCTCGAGACGATTGAGGGCGTCCTGCAGCAACACGAGGCCATGATGACTGCGTCTGCTGCTGAAGCCAGACAGGCTGCTGAGGCTCAGGCACGAGGACTAGCGGCGCTAGCTGGACAAATGCAACAGCTAGCAGCCCAACTTTCCCAGCTCACTCCGTCTGCTGGATTTGCCCCCTCATCTGAAGCATCGGCCTCTGCTGCTTCACATGTACCAGTCTCTTCTCCGCCCAGAGATGCTCCTGAGCCCTGGGTGGGAACCCCGGAGCGTTACTACGGGGATCGAGAGACTTGTGGCCCCTTCCTCACCAACTGCTCTCTTCTGTTCGCCCTGCAACCCCGCACCTTCACCACTGAACCGGCGAAGGTAGCTTTTGTCATCAACCACCTGACAGGCAGAGCCCGACTATGGGGAACGGCTGAGTGGGAGAGGCGGTCTCCAGCCTGTGCCTCCTTTGACCTGTTTGCTGCCGAGCTTCGCAAGGTTTTTGGCTTCGAGAATTGTGGTTCTGAGTCTGCAAGAGGACTGATGGGACTGAAACAAGGCGAACGAACAGTGGCAGATTACTCTATTGATTTCCGCACCAGAGCCAGCCAAAGCAGTTGGAACAGTTCAGCCCTCTGTGATGCCTTCCTCCATGGTTTGGCTGACTACATTAAAGATGAACTGGTTTCTTATGACACCCCCCTCACCTTGGACGGGGTGATTGATTTAGCCATCCGCATCGACCTTCGTATCCAGACTCGTCAACGAGAGAAGCGTCAAGGGGGAACCCACCGTTCTCTTCCACCTCGCTCCCATGGGGGTGTGTCTGCAGTCAACTCCGCCTCATTGGGTCAGCAGATTGGAGATCCTGAGCCCATGCAGTTGGGTCGCACCTCCCTCTCCCTGGAAGAGAAGGAGCGCCGCCGCAAGTCCAATCTCTGCCTCTATTGTGGGGCAGCGGGACACTACATCTCCAACTGTCCAGCAAAAGCCAGAACTCACCAGTAGTTGGGGAGACCCTGGTGAGCTCAACTGACCTGTCACCTCCCCAAAGCCAGAGACCCCTGTTCCAAGGCCGCCTCCTCCTTCCAGATGGCCTTCACACCTTGGCTATCTTCATTGACTCTGGGGCCGATGCCTGTATCATTGATGAGGAGGTGGTCCTTCAGCTGGGGCTCGAGCAGGTTCCTTTGCCTCATCCGGTTCCTGCTAGAGCCTTAGATGGACACATCTTGGGCACCGTCACGCATCAGACCTCTCCTGTTCACCTGCTGCTTTCTGGCAATCATCATGAAACAGTGCAGTTCCACATCCTGAGCTCTTCTTGCCTGCCACTCATCCTGGGGTATCCATGGCTCCATCTTCACAACCCTCACATCGACTGGGCCACTGGGGCCGTTCGGGAGTGGAGCTCCTCCTGTCATCAGAGGTGCCTGCAGCAAGCCTCAGCTCCGCTTCACTCCTCCAGCTCCAGCTTTTCACCTGACCTCACCGGGGTGCCACCTGAGTACCATGATTTCCGCCAGGTCTTCAGTAAAGCCAGAGCTACATCTCTGCCCCCACACCGCCCCTATGACTGCGCCATAGATCTCCTGCCTGGTACGTCACCTCCCAAGGGGCGCCTGTACTCTCTGTCTGAACCCAAAAGAAGAGTCATGGAGACTTACATAAACGACTCCCTGGCCGCTGGCATCATTTGTCCTTCTTCATCTCCTGCTGGAGCAGGGGTTTTTTTTGTGGAGAAGAAGGACAAGACACTGAGACCCCGCATTGACTACCGAGGACTGAATGATATCACTATAAAGAACCGTTACCCACTGCCACTCATCTCCACTGCCTTTGAACTGCTCCAGGGGGCCACCATTTTCTCCAAGCTTGACTTACGCAATGCCTACCACCTCGTCCGCATCAGAGAAGGAGATGAGTGGAAGACGGCATTCAACACCCCAACCGGACACTACGAATACCTCGTAATGCCATTCGGCCTCACCAATGCCCCTGCCGTCTTCCAGGCACTGATAAACGATGTGCTCCGAGACATGCTCAACCGATATGTCTTTGTTTACCTTGATGATATACTCATCTTCTACCAGTCCAAAGAGCAACACATTCATCATGTCCAGTCCGTCCTTCAGCGCCTCCTGGAAAACTCCCTGTATGTAAAAGCAGAGAAATGTGAGTTCCATGTCTCTTCAGTGTCCTTTCTGGGGAACATTGTGGCACAAGGCAACATCCAGATGGACCCAGCCAAGGTCTCAGCTGTCACCTCCTGGCCTGCTCCTGAAAACCGCAAACAGCTTCAGCGTTTCCTGGGGTTCGCCAACTTTTACCGTCGCTTCATCCGCAACTACAGCTCTGTGGCAGCCCCTCTCACCGCCCTGACATCCTCCAAAGTGCCCTTCCAGTGGTCACCTCCAGCAGCAGCAGCCTTCCAGACCCTCAAAGATCGGTTCACCTGAACCCATCCTCCCTACATCCTGCCTTGTTGCCACGTTGACCTGGGACATAGAGGAGAGAGTGAGAGCAGCCACAGAAGGACAGCCGGGTCCCAGCTCCTGCCCGTCAAACTGCCTTTTCGTCCCTCCACCCTTGAGGTCAGATGTGCTACTATGGGCCCACTCCTCCAAGCTCTCCTGCCACTCTGGTGTTCAACGGACACGGCCTGCCCTCCTCCAATGTTTCTGGTGGCCGACCTTGCAGGGGGACGTCCAGGAATTCATCAAGGCCTGTCCAACTTGCAGTCAACACAAGACCTCCCGCCGGCCTCCTGCTGGGCTGCTTCAACCTCTTCCTGTTCCTCACCGCCCATGGTCACATATCCCTGGACTTTGTCACTGGTCTTCCCACCTCTGATGGCCACACTGTCATACTGACCATTGTGGACCGCTTCAGCAAGATGGTCCACTTTGTGCCTCTGCCCAAGCTCCCCACTGCTAAAGAGACTGCTCAGTTGGTTCTGCTCCATGTATTCCGCCTGCACGGCCTCCCTGTTGATGTGGTGTCGGACTGTGGTCCCCAGTTTTCTTCTGTGTTTTGGAGGGAGTTCTGCTGTCTGCTGGGTGCTGCCGCCAGTCTGTCCTCTGGATTCCACCCCCAGACCAATGGACAGACTGAGCGCGTGAACCAAGAACTGGAAACAGCCCTGCGGTGCATGGCCTCCCAGAACCCCTCTTCCTGGTCGTCACAACTACTATGGGTTGAATATGCTCACAACTCCCTTGTCTGCTCTGCCACCGGCCTCTCTCCATTTCAGTGTGCATATGGCTATCAACCACCACTGTTCCCAGCCCAAGAGAAGGAGATCTTCTGTCCGTCTGTCCAAGCCTTCATCCGTCGCTGTCGCAGAACCTGGCTCCAAGCTCGCTCCACCCTCCTTCGTTCTGTGGGTCGCTATGCTGCCACTGCCAACTGCCACCGTACATCTGCACCTACCTACCAAGCGGGTCAGCAAGTGTGGCTCTCCACCCAGGACTTACCTCTCCAGGTGGAGTCCAAAAAGATGGCACCTAAGTTCATCAGGCCTTTCACTATCCAGAGAGTCATCAATCCAGTGGTAGTCCGGTCGAAGCTCCCGCATTCCATGAGAGTTCACCCAACCTTCCATGTCTCCAAGATTAAGCCAGTCCACAACAGTCCCTTGGTCCCTGCGGCGCCACCACCTCCCCCTCCACGAATGGTCGATGGCGGTCCAGTGTATGCAGTGCGTCACCTGATTCGCTCTCGTCGGCGGGGTAGAGGTCTCCAGTACCTTGTGGACTGGGAAGGTTACGGTCCTGAAGAGAGATCCTGGGTTCCTGCTCGCCATATTGTGGATCCCACCCTCGTGGCCAACTTTCATCGGCAACACCCCGACCAGCCAGCCAATGAGTCTGCTCATCGTGGGACCCGCATCTTGCCCCCACCTGTCCAGGATGTTGAGAACCGTTCTATGGGGGAGACGTCAGATGCCAGGAAAACCCTCCTCCGGACCCCGTCCACCCACCCAGCTGAGGGGATGGAATGGTCTCGCTCCCAGGAGTTTTAGGCCCGCCTCTGCCTGCTCACCTGGTATCGACCCGACCTGCCTCTGACCTTTGCTTCACATCTCCGCCCCAGTAAATCCATCAGCCTTCTGTCCCCGACTACGAGCATTGCCTGCCTGTTTTCTGCTACTCGTCTGCCTGTGGCTGGTTGGCACTCAGCCTGTTCCTGCTCAGCCGAGAGACTCACCTCGTCAGCTTCACCTCGCCAGCTCACCTCCTCTGGTGCCGTCAGCCCCGCCGACTCCGTCTCAAGGTCTGGATCCACAGCCAGCCCTCATCTGAGCCATCTTCCAGGAAGACTTCCACCAGCAGTGAGTTTGTGCTTATTCCCTTCCCTGCACTCGTTGAGCCTATTGAGAACTTTTGGACATTTACCTGCTCACGAGTCCCAAGTAATCCGTGCCTGCACTGTTGGTCCAGTGGCAACTTGCCTGCCTGGCACACGGGAGACCGGTGTTCAAATCCCACCATACTCCCCTACTCTGCTGTCCCCGGCACACGGGAGACCGGTGTTCGAATCCCGCCATACTCACCTGCTCTGCTGTGTTCCTGTGCTTTAATCTGTTGAATAAAGACTGTTAATTCAAGAAACCTGGTTCCATTTGTGCTGCAATTGGGTTCAATCTATACCCGTTACAGGAGATTGGTTTACCAACATGTCACCTTTTTCTTCTCTTATGAGTTTGCTGGTCTGTATTTAGTAATCAAACATACCATTAAGAGTACCATTGAAGTACAACAAAAGCAATAAAAATGTTGACTTTTCCAAAAAAGAAACAATTACATGCAAGACTTTTACTTGTAATGAGGTATTTTTACATTGTGGTATTAATGTGTTTACTGGAGTAAAGGATCTGAGTACTTTTTCCATCACAACAGGACAGTGATCAGTGTGTCAGTGACTCTCTGTGGCTCAGTGAATACAGTGTTTTAAAGGAGAAGTGATCCTGATCATCCAGGGATCAGGATGACGCAGCATGACGTGATGATGTCACACTAGCACGCGGAACGCCAGGTCATGAAGTAACTCGTCAATCTTTGTGACCAAATATCTTTTCCTGATTCAAATGTAAGTTAGCAAAAGTAATAATCAATTAAACTGGAGCCAAACTCAGCATTGGCAGCACATCAAACCACCTTTTTCCAGAACGAATCCCTCCTTGGATCATACCTGCAGTTTCCAAACACTGCAGCAACAAACGAGGATATGAGTTCTCCGACCAAAGCAGATGCTGATACCCTCTTCAGCACACCCAATCCCGGTACCCAACCCACCACATTTGACAGACATACAAGATCCGAAAAAAGGAAGCGTATGTCCAGTCAAGAGCTGCTACAATCTCCAGATTTAACTGATACGGAGCACAGCATTGTCCTGTTAGTTGATGAAAAACTGAAACATCTGGAAAAACTAAACAAACTGGACATTCTGGACATGCTCCTGAGCAACGTCACAGAGCTCAAAAACATTGTTTCAACCTATCAAAAAGAAACAGATGAGCTTAAAAATACTGTGGCGACCCTGCAAACAGAAATCACACACGTGAAAAATGAGAATAAGCTCCTGAAAGAATCTCTGCTGTACCCTCAAACCAGGTCAATGAGAAATAACTTAATATTTAAAGGAATATCAGAACAAAATGACGAAAACCCCGAAGAACTGCTGAAAACTTTCTTCATTAAGGATCTCAACAGAGATGGTGACCGACATTACCTTTGCCCGAGTCCACCGGATTGGAAAAAAGAGGACATACGCCAGCGCACTCCAAAACTCTGCAGCTCCCATGGGACCCAGACCGATTGTGGCAAAGTTTGAATACTTTAAGCAGCGTGAGTACATCAGAAGTCTTGGGAAAAGGCTCAAGGATAAACCTTTCGGAATTAACGAACAATTCCCCCCCTTGATCATGGAGAGGCGCAGAGCTCTTTTCCCCATCTATCACAACAACAGAAGAAACAGCCATCAGGTGAGTCTGATCGCTGACAAACTATACATAGACAACAAACTATTTAAAGATCCGAACACCACTCCCTGGCTTGAATAACTTTAAATAACCCGGACAGGTGACTGTCAAGGCTGACTCGTAGAGAGCACCGATAAGACCAGTATGGGGGTGGGGGGTGCGGGGTTGTCTGGGGGCCCTGGGGAGCGCGTGTATATGTGCGGTCTCTCGGGTAATAAGACGCCTGACAGCTCTGTGTAGGTGCATGAGTATCCTATGTGTTAACTTTAAGTGTGGATGTGTGTGTGTGCATGCATATGCATGAGTGCCTACGTGTGTATGTCTGGGTTAAATGTTTCCATGTAGGTGTGCCTGTATTAGTGAAATATCCGCTCCGTCTGCACAGCCATGTCCCTGCTTTATGAGCTTTTTTTGTGATTATAGCATTTAAAGCTGTAACTGACCAGCCTGTACCTGTGGTACTGTGGTACTATCCCATGAACAATTATTATAACTATGGGGCATTTGCCACCACCTCCCTCTCCCTCTTACTCCCCCCTCTCCTTACCCACTCTTTCCTCTAACCCACTCTCTGATTAGAACCAGATCCATGACAGACACATTCCAACTTTAACTCCTTAAATAGTTGTTCAAGTATATTTGTATTGTTAATTGTCATTAACTCTACTGTGTTGTTATTATTGTTATCATTATTACTATTTCCATTTGTATTTTGGTGCTACTGTAAGCCAACCTAGCTATATTATGTCATTATTGATTAAATTGCTTAGCAAAAGTAACGGAGACAATAATGGTAATAACTGGTAACACTTCTTCTCCCTCCTTCAATTTATAAATCTCTCCCAATCAAATAGATGCATCCATTCTTAAATTTCACCTCAGGACAATAAATAAAATATCCAGTCTTCATTGGCTCTACAGTTCTACCCCCACCTCATAGGTACACCAATGGTTTATAGCCCCAATGCTGTGTTTTTATGTTTTTGTTACATGTTTGTTTGGCTTTTTTATGTTGTTTCTGTAATCAACTTTACTGTTTACATCATTGCTGCACACTGTATAATCAAATGCGGTACACAAAATTAACAAACTCATGGTACTACCAGTAAAAATAACATCATGGAACATAAGAGGAATCAGCTCTCCAGCAAAAAGGACAAAAATAATTAACCACTTCCACAAACTTAAATCTGATATCTGTTTCTTGCAAGAAACTCACCTCACAGAGGCAGAGTCTCAGAAAATCACAGCTACATGGATTGGCCAAACATACCACTCCACTTACATTTCCAAAAAACGAGGTGTTTCCATATTAATCAGCAAAAATACTCCATTCACTCATAACTCAACTGTAACAGATCCAGAAGGCCGCTATATTATCATATTATATATTGATATATTAGATATTATCATATCTGAAAAATTGGAAAAGACACTTTCACACTAGCAAACATCTATGGTCCCAACATAGACTCTCCCCCCTTTATTCACTCTCTATTTACGGCACTATCCAACTTCCCTGACTCACAACTCGTTCTTGGAGGTGACTTTAATTTAGTTTTAGACCCGCAAATCGACTGATCCTCCTCATCATCCACAAACAAACCCAATCACTCCACATCCGTGCTAAAACAATACATGTCAGATTATGGGCTGATGGATATCTGGAGGTTAAAAAACCCAAACACTCAAGAATACTCCTACTTTTCACCTCACCATAAATCATACTCCCGTATAGACTATTTTTTGGTTAATAATTCCCTCATTTATAACATAATCGACCCTACCATCCATACAATTATCATATCAATCATCGCCCCGGTCAGTATCACTATTTTAACACAACACCAATCTCTTCCCCCCTCCAGGTGGCGTTTCAATATCTCACTTCTAAAAGATAAACAATTTCTTTTTTTTTGCAATTCTCTTTTTATTAGGAATTTCTATGGTACATATGTTCATTAACATAACCAAACTCTCATACATCCAGTCTGTTAATTAACATTTCACACTGCAGTATGTTTGTGATACCATAAACAATACAGAGGTGAATGAATGGTCCTACCACCATAATAACTGAGATGATTTCTTAAAAATACAGAATAGGAACTACCCTCCCTAGAACAGGGTTATATAACTTGTGGGGTATACCTTTAAGTTTTCAAGAAGACTTTTACTACAAAGGTAAGAACGAACAAACAAACAAGCATAAAAAAAAAAAAAAAAAAAGGAATATGAAAGTACATAAGACATAGCATTAGATAAATGATGGCCGTACCTGTATAACTAATCTAATCCATCTCTCCCATCTTTTTAAAAACGCTTCTTGTTGCAATCTTATGGCAAAGGTTATTCTTTCCATCTTGAATATATCATATACTATATCAATCCACTCATCCACCGTAGGTCTCTCTGGTTTCAACCACTTCCTTGTAATGGTTTTCCTACAAGCGGCGGTTAAAATTTGAAATAAATATTTATCCTTAGAGGTAACATTTTCCAATGGTAGGGCTCCTAAGTATAAAGATACAAACTTAAATGGAATGTCTATCTGGAATACTTTTTTCAAAATTGTATACACCTCCTGCCAAAAGGGGAGCAATATTGAACAGGACTAAAATATGTGAAAATGATTAGCCTCCTGGGATCCGCACTGTCTCCAACATACAGATGAACTGGTGTATTGTCTTTTTTGAACTGGAGTGACAAAGAACCTAATAAGGTTTTTCCAGCAAAACTCTCTCCATTGTGTTGAATTTGAAGTTTTCCATTGAATCTCACATAGCTGTTCCCAAGCTTCTTCATTTAGAACTAAGTTCCCTTCCATTTCCCATTTCTGTTTTACATGGAGTGAGTTACCTTTCATTTGTTGCAGACCCCTATAGAGTTTTGAGACAGTTTTTTGGTTTGAGCCTGAGACGTATGCGCTTATGAAGACTTTTAATAAAATATTGTCCCATTGCTCTTGTTTGATCTCTTTCAAAATTTGCTCAATATAATGATGAACTTGTAAGAATCTATAGAAATCATCATTATTCAAACCATATTGTGTCTTTAGGTTTTGAAAATTATTCACTGTCCCCTTATTCAAAAATGTGCAATACGCTGTCAATCCATAGGCTACCCATCCTTTAAACCTTGCATCCCAGTTTTTAGGTAGGAAGTCTGAATCAAAAGCAGGCCATCTCAAGACTTTGATCGCCTCCTTAAGATTGTTTTGAGCTATTACCTTGTTCCACCATTTAAGCGGCAAACGAATCCAAGGGTTTCCCAACTCAATTAACTTATCCATCAACCCTTTATCTCCTATTGCCGCTTGGATTGGGAACTCTCCTGTTATAGCTCTCTCAACCTCCGTCCATCTAGCATTATATTCTGGATTACACCAGCATACTAACGATCTCAATTGGGCTGCTATGAAATAGTTTTTTAAACACGGGAGTGCAACCCCCCCCCCCCCCCCCTCCCCTTATTCTTTGCTAATTGTAAACTCTGGTATCTGATTCTTGGTTTGCGCCCCTGCCAAATGTACCGTGAGATGAGTTTATCCCACTCCTGAAACTGCTGGTCAGATATATCTAATGGAAGGGACTGAAAGAGATACAACAATCTCGGCAGAATAACCATTTTGATTGATTCAATACGAGATCCAAAATTAAAAAATGGTATTAAATCCCATCTCCTTATATCCTCCCTAATCTTGTTGTTCAGGGGGAGAACGTTTAGTGAAACCAGTTGTGACAGATCTGCTGGTAAATTTACACCCAGATACCTCATGGATTCAGCTTCCCAGTTAAGATTGTACCTTTTCTTCACATTTTCTGAGGAGCTGTAATTAAAACTAAGAAATAAAAGATAAACAATTTCAGGAATATTTCAAACAGGAATGGGCATCCTTCATTGAAACCAATGACACTCCAGAAATATCAGCATGCACACTATGGGAAACAGCAAAAATTGTTATGAGAGGTAAAATAGTATCATACTGTGCATACAAAAAAAAAGGAAGAAACAGCTAAAGAAGAAAAACTACAGAGGGAGGTGAAGAGATTGGACCTCCTGGCCTGTCAAACGCCTTCTGATTCAATTATAAAGGAACTTCAGAGAACCAAACATGAATTAAACAATATAATAAACAAAAAAACAGAATATATTCTCCTTAAACTTCGACAGCAAAACTTTGAATTTGGTAATAAAACAAGTAAGTTTTTAGCAAATCAACTAAAACAGCAAACAGAAAAATCACTAATTACTGCCATCACAGACTCTTCTGGAAACATAACCCAAGACATTTCAATAATAAATTACTCATTCCGTTCCTTCTACTCCAATCTTTACACCCCGGATCAAGAAACCTCAGCAGAAGAAATAGAAACCTTTCTGAGGAATGCCTCCCTACCCAGACTAACTAAAACACAATCAGAACTTCTAGAAAATCCTCTCACCCTAGAAGAAATTACCAAAGCACTCCATCACATGTCCAATAACAAATCACCTGGCCCCGACAGTTACCCAGCAGAATTCTATAAACACTTTTGGTCGCTCCACTCACCGCTGTTCTTCAAAGTAGTCGCTGAAATCCACCAAAACTCTACCATACCTCATCATATGAACACTGCCTATATCACACTGATCCTCAAACCAAATAAAGACCCCACTCAATGCACCAACTACCGCCCCATATCACTGATTAACTCAGACTCAAAAATGATCAGTAAAGCATTATCTATCGGACTCGAATCAGTAATCTCATCCCTTATACACATTGATCAAACCGGCTTCATTAAAGGGAGACATTCCTCAGAAAACACAAGAAGACTATTCAACCTCATCAATCTCCATAAAAACACAGCCTCCTCAAACAGTCCACCATTCATGTAGCAACCCTTGATGCTGAGAAGGCGTTTGACAGGGTAGACTGGTCCTTTCTCTTCGCCTCCCTTAAACATTTTGGGTTCCCACCATATTTCATTAATTTGATTAAAACTCTGTACAACTCACCCACTGCATCTGTCATAACCAATGGACTAATATCAAAACCGTTTCAACTCCTCAGAGGTACTCGACAAGGATGCCCATTATCTCCACTACTGTTTGCACTTTTTATAGAACCCCTGGCAGCTTCCATCCGACAATGTGACCATATTACAGGCATCCAAACCAAATCATACCAACACAAATTAAGTCTGTATGCTGATGACATTTTACTGTATATCACTAACCCCTCAATCTCACTTCCATCAGTCCATTATCTGATCAATAGTTACAGTAAAGTATCTGGCTACTCCATCAACTGGTCAAAATCTGAGATTCTGCCTATAAACACACCACGGTGGGATGTTGAGGCTGGGGATCGCCTTCTGAAACGAATAACAATCACTAACTCTATCACATACCTTGGAATCCATATATCATCAAATTTTTTTTTTTTTGATCAAGGTCTTTTTTATTTTCAAATACATAACAAAAAAACATAGACAGTCTGAATACAGAACATTCACTCCAAGTTCCTAACATCCCCCCACCCTCACCTCCCGCCGGACCATCAATAAGTTTACATGCAGCACACTTTCACCAAAAAAAAAAAAAAAAAAAAAAAGTAAATAAACATTTACAATTTCAAATAGGCGTAAATAAAGATGACTTCCCAGAGAAAGAAAAAAAACAGAGAGCAAAAGGCCATCATATCTGTACAGCGCCCTGGGAGAGGAGCATCCACTGGAGTCACGCCAAACAGTGAAATCAGTGGGGATGGGTCTACCGTTTTTCCACATATACTAGAGAATGTCTTAAAGATGGATTGCCAAAAATTGTACAGCTTGGGACATGACCAAAACATATGTAGCAATGTGGCGGGGGCTTGTTTGCATCGGTCACACGTAGGATCAATATCTCTTCTAATCTTAGATAATCTTTCTTTGGTCCAGTGGAGTCGGTGCACTATTTTAAACTGAACCACAGTGTGCCTGAGGCATACTGAGGAGGAGTAAATTTTCTGTATAATTTTTTTTGCCAAATTGCTTCTGGAATTTTTTGATCTAGGTCAGTTTCCCATTTGTTTCGGAGAGAATCCAAATTTTTCACATTATGTGTGATAAGTAACATATAGATTCTGCTTATAGTTTGCTTTATATCAACATTACATTTAAAAATTATTTCTAGAAGAGTTTTGGGAGGACATAGTGGGAAGCAGGCAGAGTTAGAAGCCACAAAACCTCTGATTTGTAAATATCTAAAGAAATGGGACTTATGAATATTAAATTTCTGTGATAACTGTACAAAGGAGGCAAACCTATTGTCAATGTAAAGGTCAGATATTGCACCTATTCCACTTCTTGACCACGTATCAAAAGCCTCATCCATCATTGATGGAGCAAACATATGATTTCTTGTTACTGGTGCAGCACAAGAAAGGTCAAGGATATCAAAGGATCGTCTAAACTGATACCACGTTTTAAGTGAATGGATAACAACTGGATTAGAAGTGAAAGCTGAGATAGGACGATTTAATGGTAATTTAGAACATAACAGGGCTACTGGGGAAGTAGACCCAATGGATGCCCTCTCCAACACCGTCCATTCAGGGCTATTGGCATTGTCGACATCATTCCTCGTCCAATATAGCAATGCCCTTATATTGGCAGCCCAGTGGTAGTACATAAAATTTGGAAGAGCCATACCTCCAATTGTACGGGGCCTCTGCAATATATTTTTGTTGATCCTCGGTGGTTTTTTATGCCATATAAAGGATGATATTTGACTATTCAGATTGTGAAAAAAAGACTTTGTCAGAAAAATAGGAAGACATTGAAATAAATAAATAAATTTAGGAAGTACATTCATCTTAATTGTATTGATCCTGCCTCCTAGGGAGAGAGGCAGGGGGTCCCAGCGTTCAAGGTCTTGCTTCAAATTGGATAACAGGGGTTGATAATTAGTCTTATAGAGATCTTTGTAATCCCGTGTAACCCATATACCTAGATATTTAAATTTCTTAGGGCTGATTTTAAAAGGGGCTGATCCAAAATGCAGCTCATCCCCAGAGGTAATCGGCATAAGTTCGCTTTTTTGAAGGTTAATTTTATACCCAGACATCCCTCCAAATTTTGCAAGTAAGGCTAGTAATTCAGGAAAGCTTAACAGGGGGTCCTTTATAAACAATAACATATCATCTGCATAAAGTGCAACTTTATGCTCTGAACCTGCCCGGTGAATGCCCTTAATAGAGGAGCTTTGTCTCAGAGCTAGTGCAAGCGGCTCAAGTGCAACAGCGAAGAGGAGCGGCGAAAGAGGACATCCCTGCCTCGTACCCCGTTTGAGCTCAAAGTAGGTGGACAAATTGTTATTGGTGCGCACTGCAGCCATTGGGAGTGTATACAGAATTTTTATCCAGGATATGAATTTAGGGCCGAAATTAAAAACTTCTAAGGTCTTGAAAAGATAGTCCCACTCCACCCGATCAAACGCTTTTTCAGCGTCAAGTGAGAGTATCACATATCATCAAATTTAAATGAATTATTCAAGCTCAATCATATCCCCTTGTTGCAAGAAATAAAAGACAGCCTAGAAAGATGGAACAAATTACCCATATCCTTAATCGGCCGAATCTCCACAGTCAAAATGAAAATTCTCCCACTAATCAATTACCTTTTTACTATGATCCCTGTCACCCCAACCCTGGGCTGGTTTTCCTCTCTCAACACCGCAGTCACTAGCTTCTACTGGAAAAATCAAAAACCATGAATAAAACTATCCACCGTCCAAAAACCCAAACAATATGGAGGACTTGGAGCTCCACATTTTTTTCATTATTTCCTCTCACACCAACTGCAGTACATCAAACACTGGACAAACAACAGCAATCCACCCTGGTTAGATATAGAAAACAGTTTAACTCAAGACCTGGAAATTCATACCCTCCCATTTATAGATAAATCCATCAGCACTCATAGTTGCTACAAAAATAACACTGCAATCAGCACAGTTCTTTCTGCATGGTGGAAATCCAACCAATTTTTCAGTTACACCTTCTCACCATGTCTCCATACACCTCTCTGGCACAACCCTATGTTTCAGATCAATCACAAACCGTTCATCTTCCCCATCTGGAAAGAGAGAGGAGTAGCCAGCCTGGGGCACCTTCTCAGTGACGGCCTGCTCATGACCTTTGACCAAATCCAAGAGAAATATGACATACCAGATCACTGTCACTTCCAGTACATTCAGCTTAAAGACATAATTCGTAAAAACATCAACACCACAATCTGTAATGACCTTACTCCCGCCTCTACGATAAACTACATTCTCTAAAACCCAAAAAGACCCTATCCCAGATTTATAAAATACTTACCACCTTAGACCAAACAACATCGATCCCCACAGATAAATGGACCACAGACATCAGCAACATCCCTACAGATATCAACTGGCAAACCATATGCAATAACACCTTCTCTATGTCTGTTAACTCCAAACTCCAACTGATCCAGTATTAAGTCCTCCACAGAGCACACATCACCACTCACAAAACTCTTCAGAATGGGCTTCAGCAAAACTAACACATGCTCCCACTGTCCAACCACCACTGACAACTACTTTCATGCACTCTGGACCTGCCCACACATCCAGAACTTTTGGTTGGAGGTCATGAGCAGGCTGTCGGAGATCCTCAGCCTCAGCATCCCTAACTGCCCCATTACTGCACTACTTGGTGATATCTCCACTTTAACCATTCCAAACCCCCTTAGACCATTCATACTAATATCATTAACCATTGCAAAAAAAGTCATACTATTAAACTGGAAAGATCGAACTAAAATATCCATAACCCACTGGTTTAATTTATTGACTGACCATTCTAATTTGGAAAAATTAACAGCCTCCATAACAAACAATATCCCATCCTTTGAGAAAACCTGGTCCCCCTTTTTGCACTACCTCCAAAAATGATTCCTCTATGTCCCTGCTCCTGTTAAATATGTGTACCCCAAACCAGAATTCATAATCCAAAATGTGTATCGATATGTTAAAAGTTATCCTTGTTGTATTTCTTTATTTGTGTCCATTAATATGTTTACTTTTACCCATCCAATGTCTCTTCTTTGTACTGGTTGAATTTTATTTTATTTTATTTTATTTTCAAATGTCTCTTCGGATTGACCAATCTCAATCATTATTGTGTCTTACTATGCCTGATAACAAACCTCATGTTTTTACAATATGCAGCTTCAATATTTTAAACTTTAACTGTTTGCATTATCCTGCCTGTTAAGTCTCGTCCTGTCTGTCCAAATTTGTTACATCTGTCCAATGATGTCCCATTTGTCCATATTTGTCCTGTCTGCCTAGTCTTGTCTTATGTCTTGTTAAGCTTTATCCATTTAGTCTTGTCATGTAACGTCCTGTATTTGTTTTTTTTCATTTATCTTTTGTTTATTTTTATTATCATTATTATTCTGTTTATTTCTGTTATTCTCTATGTTTTTCTTTTCCTTTCTCTTTTTGTTTTTCACATGGGTAATAGGTATGTTATACGTCATGTTTCAACAATGTACAAACCTATAAGCACAAATAAAGGTGGAAAGAAAAAATAAATAAATAAAAATAAAGGAGAAGTGTGTAATTTTCAGTGGCATCTAGTGGTCAGAGTGCAGATTTCAACCAAGCGGATTTCCCTCCACACACAAGGAGGCCATCACGTGAAAATCAAAAAAGGCGTAACACTCGCATTGACTAGTCTTTCGAGTGATGAGGTTTATTTACAGATAATTTTAGAAAATGTGTTTCATTGTTAGTCTCTATAGGTCACAACTTTCATGTGAAATGGCAAATATAACTGTTATTTGTGCTACAATGTGGTTATATTTTGGCGAGCGCCCAAGCCCGGATCTACCATATGGGCAACCTGGGCATTTGCCCAGGGGCCCTTGAGCCAAGAGGGCCCTTTGCGATTGGGTATATATATTTTTTTTCCTCATGACTCAATTTAAACGCGAGCCACGGCGGCTGGCACTTCTCCGACAGCTCCTGAACACAGCACTCGGTGCTCCTGCCCAACTTCACCTACTATCCAATCAGAATAAAATAAAAGTTGTTTACAATAAATGAGGTCTCATGATTGTCTGTCGTATATGTCATTTTGATGATTTCACAGGTAATGATTGGCAGCAGATCACAATACACTGTTGATTGGCTAAAAATAAATCGGGGCGGGACCGATAAAACATTACCGATCCAAGATCAGTTGTTCAGCGAACGAATAACACAGTGTATGTGTGTAACCGATCCGTGATCAGATATATTGCATGTTCGAGGAGAGTAGGGAAAATAATTTTAAACCAGCGTATACAGAAAATGGAGAGCAGCAATAAACCAAGTGGGGCCGCCAAGCGAAAGAAAAAAAAGGAAAAGGAGGAAAAAGAAGCGGCAGCCAAAAAAAAGGTACCGCTAATAAGCAGCTTTTTCAAAAAAGCTCGGAATAATGAAGAGGAAGAAGACGTTAGCTTTGAAGCATCGGCCGACAACAGTGAGCCTCAGCTAACGGTAGCTAGCTCCGACGAAAATGACAGAGACACGGCAGCACAACCACAGCAAACAGAGGGAAAGCAAGGTGCCAGTTCTGGCTCCGCGGCAGCGGCAAGTGCCATCATCCCCGAAGACCCTGCGCTATGGGGATCCATAACAGAGAGCGCTCGGGAGGAAATTTTGTGCAAAGGACTTGCAGCCTTTCAGCATCGGGCGGCAAAGTATCCCGCTTCCCGCAGGGAGGATAAGAAGAGTGGAAACGCACGATCTCTGACCAACGATGCTCTGACCCGATACCTGCACAATGGTGAATGTGTACCACGAGAATGGATCATTTATTCACCGTCCACCGGGGAAATCTACTGCTTTGCATGTAAAGTTTTCTCAACACACCACAGCGCATTTATTGTTGGGTTTAGCGACTGGAAACACCCGGAGAGAATAACAGAGCATGAAATGAGTGGTGAGCACAGAAAATGCATGCTAACACTTACCTGTCGCTGTAAACATCTGGGCACTGTGGATGCTTCTCTTGGGAGACAGATCGCAGCAGAAGGTCAGTACTGGAAGGATGTATTAAAGCGTGTAGTTGCTGTCATTAAGTTTCTCAGTGAAAGGGGGCTCCCTTTCCGGGGAGATGATGAACATTTGGGATCCCCACACAATGGTAATTACCTGGGAATTCTCGAGCTGCTTGCACAATTTGATCCGTTTTTAATGGAACATTTTCAGAAGTACGGTCAGAAAGGTCGTGGCAGCACTTCATATTTATCTTCAACTATCTGTGAGGAATTTATCAGCCTGATGGGTGAAAAAACAAAGCAAGCCATTGCTAAAGAGCTCCAAAGAGCAAAATATTTCTCTGTGATAGTGGACTCTTCACCCGACATGTCACACATTGACCAGCTAACTTTTGTGTTCTGATTTGTGAGTGAGACAGGAAAAGTAGCTGAGCGCTTTATTGGATTTGAACCCATTCAGAGTCACACTGGTTCAAGTCTGGCTGACTGCGTGGTCAAGATGGTCAGCGAGTTGGGACTGGATCTCTCCAACTGTCGTGGACAAGCATACGACAATGCATCAAACATGTCAGGGAAATACAATGGGCTGCAAGCTCAACTCAAGAAATACAACCCACTGATTCATTACATTCCATGCGCGGTACATTCTTTGAACTTGTGGTGTGATTGTGTGAATTGTGAAATTGCTGCCGGGAAGCAAGTCAGTTTTTTGACTTACTTCAAGCACTATATGCCTTTTGCTCTGCTTCCACCCACAGATGGAATAAGGTGTTCACAGGTAACATCACACTGACACTGAAATCACTCTCCAGCACAAGATGGAGCTGCCGTGGAGACTCCACAAGAGCTCTTCGTGAAAATTATGCTGAAATAACAGGGGCTTTACAGATGTTTGCCTCTGACAATGAAGAGCGACAGGACACAAGGCACGAGGCTGCTGCGCTGTGTAACAAGCTTGGGAAGCTGGAGACTGCGCTCATGGCTGTATTTTGGGACACTGTGCTGCACAGATTCAAGCTTACAAGCAATGGTTTGCAGCGGAGGGATATGGACTTAAAGACTGCTGTGTGCCTTTTGGAATCATTGCACACCTACATTACATCGCTAAGAGGGCAATTTGCTGACTTTGAGACATCTGCCTGGGCTGTCACAGGTGTGACACAGACCTACCAGTCAGAGACCCACTGCACAAGTAAGAGAAGAGTCTTTGATGATGAAACAGGAGACAATGAAGTCGTTCTCACTGGGAGCAAAAAGTTCCAAGTTGAGACATTCAATGTGATCATTGATAGTTTGCTCTCAGGACTGAAGAGACGCCTTGATGCATACAGGGACATAAATGGCCACTTTGGTGTCCTGTTTGACATGGTCTGTGATGACACTGATCTTCGCAAAAGGGACAGTGCTCTCTCATCTTCATATCCAGGTGACTTGGATACTGCCTTAGCTGATGAGCTGATCCAGTTCAGGTCTTTTGTCAGCACTGAGCAAGATAAGACTCCTGCAAACTTGTTGCAGGTTGTGCTGAAGAATGGACTCCAGACCACATTCCCCAATGTTTTTGTGGCACTCAGACTCTTCCTCACACTTCCTGTATCCAACTGTGAAGGTGAGAGGACATTTTCAAAACTGAAACGAATAAAAAATGAACTCAGGACAACCATGGGTCAGAAGAGACTGACATCACTGTCCCTGATGGCCATTGAGTCGGACCTGGTGAGGGAGCTGGACTTTGAGGACTTGATCTCGGAGTTTGCAATGAAAAAGTCAAGAAAGAAGAACTACTGAAGGTAAGAACTATGTTATTGGTGTATTTGGTTGGCTAGATCACACAATCAGGCAATACACAATATACACCATGTACACCACCAAAAACATAAATATCACACACATACTGTAGGGGTTCTGTATAACAAGTTACAGTGAGAGTTTGTTGAGTGCAGTGATTGTAGAGGGAACAAATCTCTTGCTGAATCAAGCAGAGTCCTGTATGTGCATCCTGATGGCAGCAGTGTGAAGTGTGGGTTGAGTGGGTGATCTGGGTCATTTGTTATTGTCTGTGACAGTGCAAGGTGTGTTATAACTCTGTGATTGAGCTTTGGAAGCTTTGGTGTGGGATGGTTTGTGATTTTGGATTCATTCATTCATTTTATCATTGTCACTTGTATTTTTGAGTGAGATGGTAATATTTGGTTTAATGAACTGAAGAGAGAGATTTGCTCCACCTTCAGCTGGACCAGTCATTCAGCTTTGGACCAATAGGTGTGTAATTTGACATGCTCACATGATTGAAGTTGGCTGTAGCACAGTGTGTGTGAATGTGTGTGTGTGTGTGTGTGTAGTCAGCGTGTCTGGTGGTGGCTCGAGTTGCCCGGGTTTAAAAGTGGCCTCCTTAAGGGTGTGGATTTTCGGGAGGGGGGGGGGGGGGGGGGGGCCTCTGGGCTGACAGTGCCCAGGGGCCCCTGGGGGTACTGATCTGGCCCTGCGAGCGCCTTTGCATGGTGATGTACGCTGACACTGCGAAGTATGATAGTTATGGCTGGACGCATATTTATTCCCCGTTTACAGAGTCAAAGTGTCAGTTAGAGGGCAGGGGTCGGGGATTAGAGCGCGAGGAGGAGGGAGAGGAAGACGGAGAGGAAGAGGGCGAGAAAGATGCAGCAGAGACACCAAGGTTACAGTACAGTCAGGCCCAGGTGAGGGAGAGGTGCGGCGGGGCGACCAGAGCTTCGCCGGAGGACTAAGAGGAGGATTTGAAGCTTTCCAAAGGAGCCGGAGAGAAGTAACAAAGGTATGTATCTACGAATACGAATACAAATACGAAATACTTTATTGATCCCCAAGGGGAAATTCATTTGTCTGTAGTCTCATCTATTTGTATAAGAATTATAGAGTCTGATGGCAGTTGGTATGAAAGATCTTCTGTATCTCTCTGTCCTACAATGAAGAGAGAGAAGCCTTCCACCACCATTATTTCTTTGGTCCATCAAGGTGTTATGCAGTGGATGATCCATGTTGTTTAGGATGGCCTCCACCGTCCTCATTGTGTCTCTCTCCACAACTTCCTCCAGAGAGTCCATCCTTATTCGATCACAGAGCCAGCCTTTTTCACAAGCTTATCCAGCCTCCTTGCTTGCTTTTTTCCCAAACTTCCTCCCCAGCAGACTGCAGCATAAAATAAAACACTTGCCACAATAGACTGATAAAACATCTGCAGCATCTTACTGCAGATGTTTAGAGATCTGAGCTTCCTTAGGAAAAAGAGGCGGCTCTGCCCCTTTTTGTAGAGTGCATCTGTGTTAAGGGACCAGTCCAGCTTGTTATCCAGGTGTACACCAAGATATTTATAGTTTGTTACCACCTCGATGTCCACTCCACAAGTGTTCACAGGCTGAAGAGGGGGCTTGGATCTACGGAAATCAATGACCATTTCCTTTGTCTTTGAGGTGTTTAGTATGAGGCAGTTTTTATGACTCCAGTCACTGAAGGATTTTATCAAATCCCTATATTCAGATTCCTGTCCATTCCTTATACAAGCTACAATAGCAGTGTCATCTGAGTATTTCTGGATGTGGCAGGACTCAGAGTTATATTTAAAGTCTGCTGTATACAATGTGAACAGGAATGGAGCCAGGACAGTCCCTTGTGGAGCCCCTGTGCTGCTCATTAATGTCCCAGAAAAAACAGTTCCCCAACCTGACAAACTGTGGCCTTTCTGTCAGGTAATCCGTGATCCAGGAGACAAAGGAAGACACCACTCCCATCTCTATGAGCTTGTTTTTGAGTATGTTGGGTTGGATGGTATTAAATGCGCTTGAAAAGTCAAAAAACATAATTCTTACATGAGCGCCAGATTCTTCCAAATGAGAGAGGGAACGGTGGAGCATGTAGAGTACTGCATCATTCACTCAAATGTGTTCTTTGTAGGCAAACTGCAGGGGATCAAGTTTGTCTTTGACCTCAGGCCTCAGAAGACGTAGAATCAGCCGCTCCAGGGTTTTCATGATGTGTGAAGTAAGGGCCACCGGTCTGTAGTCATTTAGTTCAGCTGGACATTTTCTTTTTGGTACCGGGACAGTACAAGATGTTTTCCACAGAGCCGGCACCCGCCCCAGCTGTAGACTCAGGTTGAAGATTTTGTGAAGAGGTTGGCACAGTTGGGCAGCACAGTCTTTAAGCAGCCTTGGACACACACCATCTGGGCCAGCTGCCTTCCCAGAGCAAAGTCTCCCGAGCTCTAACCTCACCCCTGTCTCAGTGACAAACAAGGGTGGAGGAACAGGTGTGTGAAGAGGAGTAGCTGCAGTCGCGGAAATGTACCCATGTGGAGGAGGAGGTGGAGGCGGAGTCATGATGGAGATGCCCAGATGTTGTTGAAGAGGAGCCATGGTGGAGGAACACACTTGTGGAGGAGGAGGAGCCATGATGGAGATGCCCAGATGTTGTTGAAGAGGAGGCATGGTGGAGGAACACACTTGTGGAGGAGGAGGAGGAGGAGGAGGAGCCATGGTGGAGATGCCCAGATGTTGTTGAAGAGGAGCCATGGTGGAGGAACACACTTGTGGTGGAGGAGGAGGAGCCATGATGGAGATGCCCGGATGTTGTTGAAGAGGAGGCATGGTGGAGGAACACACTTGTGGAGAAGGAGGGGGAGGAGGAGGAGGAGGAGCCATGATGGAGATGCCCAGATGTTGTTGAAGAGGAGCCATGGTGGAGATGCCCACATGTTGAACAGGAGGAGGAGGAGGAGCAGGAGCGGCAGTGGAATGGGATGTGACCTCAGTGTCAAACCTGTTGAAGAACTGATTGAGTTCATCAGCTCTTTCCACATCACCCACGATTGGCTGTCTTTTCTTTTTGTTGTAGCCAGAGATGGTATTTATTTCTCTCCACACCTCACGGATGTTGTTATGATGTAAATTCTTCTCTATCTTCTTTTTGTATTCCACCTTTGCCATCGTCAATCTCTTCTTCAGCTCATGTTGCACCTGTTTGAGCCGTTCTTTGTCACCCTCTCTAAAAGCTTCCTTTTTCTGATTGAGGATTGCCTTTATGTCACTTGTGATCCAGGGTTTGTTATTGGGGAAACAGCGTACAGTCTTTGTAGGTATGACTGTGTCTCTACAGAAGTTGATGTACTCAGTGAAACAATGAGCCTGTCTATCAATGTCCATTACTGTTCTCATCTGTTTCCAGAAGCACATCCCAATCAGTGCGTTCAAAGCAGACCTTTAGAGCCTCACTAGCCTCAGGTGTCCATTTCCTTACAGTGAGTGTAGTTGTAGGTTCTCTTTGCACACAGGGTTTGTAACAGGTCTGCAGAAGAACCAAGTTGTGATCTGACCTGCCCAGTGGTGGTAAGGCAGTATCTCTGTAAGCTTCTTTGACATTGGCATACAGCAGATCAAGGGTTTTGTTTTCTCTTGTAGCACAGTTAACAAATTGTGTAAATCCAGTCAGGTGGGAGGAGAGGGTAACATGGTTGAAGTCTCCAGATATTATTATAAGTGCCTCAGGGTGTTTAGTCTGTATCCTAGCAACAATTTCATGCAGAATTTCACATGGAACATCAGCTGTTGCCTTGGGAGGGATGTACGCAAGTATTGTTATTATATGACCAAATTCTCTTGGTACATAATATGGCCGCATTCCAACTGCCAATAATTCAATATCTGGACAGCATATCTTCTCCTTGACAGCAATATGTGCAGGATTACACCATCTCTGGTTCACAAATAAGGCCAGTCCTCCTCCTTTTTTCTTGCCACTAGCCTTTGCATCTCTGTCTGACCGTATGAGAGTGAAGCCAGGTATATCCACAATGGAATCCGAGATGTTATTATTCAACCAGGTCTCAGTAAAACACATCAGGCTGCACTCACGGTACACTTTGAGTCTTAACCAATATCTCCAGCTCCTCACTTTTGTTGGGCAGAGAGTTGACATTTCCCATGATGACTGATGGCAGAACGGGCTTGTATCTCCATTTCCTTGCCTTTAACTTTGCACCAGCACGGCAACCATGAAAGCTCCTCCTTATCTCAGCTGGAATAGGGTAATATACTCCAGATTTGCTCCATTTCAATGAAAAAAGCTCTTCTTTTGAATAAACTCTTCTCTCCACAGAAATATCCATCAGTAGATGTAAAAAAATCAGATAAAAAGCGACAAAAATAACAAAGATTTTGAGAGCTACCAGACTTTGCTGCAACTTGTAAGTGCGCAGGTTCTAGAATCTGGAAAATTACTTTATTTTCCTGGTCTGAGCCATATAAATTATACTAATCCAACACAAAGTTATACTTGCAGCTCTTACAGGAACAGCATCATGCAGCACGTGTTACTCTGAGCCACTCTGAGCCTGTACACCATAAACTGCAGTGATATTAGCATATTACCAACATAATATCAGACATGTCACTAACCTTGAATGTATTTTTGCTGTGTATTATTTCCTCAGAGACTTGTTGAAGAGATGACCCTGGAGGAGCACAGGCAGCTCACCACACAGCTACTGAGGAGGCAGACAGGACTGTTTGATGCCCTCATGATGCATCAGCACAGGCACGCTGCCCCACCTTTTACTGGAGTACCAGGGGTATCATGGTGTAGTTGTGGTAACTGTAGGAACATGCTGGGGGGCTGGGGATGACAACAGGGAGTACCATTACACAGCCTGTAGGCATTTTATATTTTGGCATCATGGCTCTTAAGTGCAGAGAAATTGACTTGTCATCTCCAGCTGCTGCAGTTGGAGCATCAGGGACAAGTTCTCTGATCCCACTGGACATCACACAGGTTTCATACCCAGAATCTGATGTTACTTCCAGGCCCTCTGGAGTGTTAGGGTTAGCAGCTTATTCCGTCTTCATCAGAGTTGACTTTGATAAAGACAGAAGAAGTTGATGAGACGTTTGTCTGTTTGAACTGAAGACTAAAAGCTGTGAGTTTATCATTCTGTGGTCCTGACTGACAATCACCCTGATTCAACTACTTATTACTAGGGCTGTTAAAGTTAACGCATGAGATTAATCTGGAAACAATAACACATAAAAAAAAATTAACGCATGATTAATCGCGTCACGTGACTTCGGTAGAGTCTGTCTGTTTATACAGTCTGTGGTCTGTGTCGCCACTGGAGTTGTCACCCGTCCGCTGAAATACAGAATCGGCCCGCATTTGAGGATTAAATAGCGTGTCCCGTTTTGAATCAGTGCGAGACGGGGTTTGTCTATTTCCATCTTGAATGCAGCTTCATCCCACCCGCTGCCCGGTGAAGAGCTGTCTGACTCTGCCCTTGATCGGGTAAAACTCGCTGCAATCGGTGGTTTGATCACACTCCAGAGTGGAAAACACTGTTAAACTCTTGGTTTGACAGTGTCATTGACAGTGACAATCAGAGTAGTTGTAACTCCGTGAGTGTTTCCTATGATGGACGGTGGCCTGTCAGATGTACGGCAGCTTCAGGGGGACAATGTTCTCCATTCACAATGAAGTGACCATAGACTGTATGGATGTGACTTGTTTATAAAAGTTGAGGTGTGCAGATGGATACATAGGCATTTACTTAATACACTAATCAAAATGTAGTGCTGATGTGAAAAAATAAACAACTATGATGTGTTATTATTTTTCACCAATCTGTAAAATTGCATCCTTAAATTGTAATGGATTAACTGTATTACATCCTTCAATACTATATAAGAAATAATAGAAGAAAATACAGGCAATATTAGTATATATGTCGTATTTTAACTGTGATTAATCGCGATTAATCACAGTAGTATTGCGATTAATCGAGTTAAATTTATCGTTTGACAGCCCTACTTATTACATGACATTTGTAGTTTATATGTTGATATTCTTAGACTATTATTTATTATTTATATGACTGAAATGTGGGCAATAACTATTTAAAAAAAAGCTGATCATCAGATGTACATGATTTATTTTTTGCAGTGATCTACACATAAACATGCATACAATTATGATTATAAAATAATCATCACAATACTTCCCTGCAATGTCTGTAAATTTTCATCACTACTTCAGGTTACACTAATGTGTATTATCCTTAGAGGGGTCAGCTGTACCTCAGTTTGGAATGAAAAGATGAATGTAAAAAAGATAACTTTGCTTTGTGTTGGGAATAGAAGGAGAAATGTTGGTGTACAATCACAACTTGCAGCTTTTAGTGAACAAACACAAACATTTTGACAACTTATTCTGTCCTCATCAAACTTGTCTTGGATAAAGACAGAAGAGGCTGTTGAGACATTTGTCTGTTTGAACACTGAAAGCTGTGAGGTGATGGAGGTTATTGTTGTGCTCCAGCTCCTTCATCCTGTGGTCCTCCCTGAGAAGCACACTGATTCACTTCTTTGCTGTTGGATGAAACACAGTGAACTCCTGTCTAAATCATTCCAAATCAGCAGCTGTCCCGAGTGTCAGTCCTGTTGAAGACAGTGTCAAGATACATTTAGTTAGAATATTATTTTATTGTTTTTATTCAATGTGGTCAAAATAATAATATTTCACCAAAAGTATGATTTACAGGGCAGGTTAATATGCCACAATAAAGGCAAATAAATGTGTGTCACTCAGGTAGACCTCTCCTGATTTGTGTCTGCACCAGTTCTGATGTGGCAGGTCCACATATGGGGGTCACCAAACCGAACCTTCTGGGATCATGTGGTCCAAAGCTCCTGCTTCGTGGCATCCCAAATGGTTTACGGTGTAACTGCCCTTCAACCTTTGCTGCCTTTAGGAGAGAAACAAAAAATACATAGTGATGTCATACATGAGTATTCAACTATATTCCATAAAGATGTTAGAGTATGCAGATTTTCATCCCAAACAAAAAACACTCCTGAAGACAATTTCTGATTTTTTTCTTATTTTGCTATGATGAAAAACTTACATACTCTCAGTCAACAACGGTGCAACAATGGTTAAATACCCCTTGTTAAGGCAGTGGTTGCCAGAGGGAAAAGCAGGAGGCAGACTCAAAGGTTGTCCAGGAAAAAAAAGGGTTTTATTTGCAAAAACCCAACAACAACAAAAAAAAAACTTAACAAAAACTGAATCAAATGAAACTAACTGAACATCAGTTACACATGGCTATACACTGACATTCCCACTCAAAAGGAACCATACCCTCACTTCATGTGTACACAAACTACACACTGATTTCTGTCTCCCCCAACAGCCACCAAGCAACTACTTACACACAGCTTGGAGTTAGTTGGGATGTGCCATTTCACAGATAAAACTTAATTCTGTACCTGGGACAAGTTATACATTTAATTCATTTTCACTAAACTTTACACCCATTCCCGTCACTTACCACATACATTTATTTCACCATACAAACACAAGTCAAAATAAACTTAAAATATACTTAACTTAATTTACACCCCCCATACTTGGTTTGACCTCATGATGTCACTGATGATGTCACTCAGAGTATAAATGGAGGAAGTGAAGAGCACTTCCTCCCTTTGTCTCTGAGCACATGGTAGGTATTGTGGGTCACAACCAATTGCTATAAATGAATGAACTTAAGCAACATGGAATCAATAAATAGTTAAACGTAACCCAATTTGTCTGTGCGTTACTTCAATCAAAATGTTGATGTGAACTGTAACCAAATATAATGCAAAATACAAACAAACCCAGAATAGTATGCATGTGCACATTAAATGATGAAATTATGACTCAAGCATGGATAAACAATATGGCAGCCTGAAAAATGGGGACAAATGGTGTGTTTTCACCCACTTTGTCACACCCCTGATGTAAGATAGTCACTTTATGACTTATATCTTAATCATTATGATGTAATCAAACCTGTGAGGAGAGCACCGTTATTTCATTGTGATGACTTACCTGTCTGGCCCACTAGAAGCAGCTTCGATGGAGCTGGAGCTGAGACATGAAAAGGGTTTCCCTTCATAGGAGGTGATGTTACAGGGTGTTTCTTCTTCTTCTTCTGGTTTAACAGCGGTTGGCATCCAGCTTATTGGCGCATTACCACCACCTTCTGTTCCGGAGTTGGACCAAACAGTAGACTTACAGTCTTATTCCTTTACCTGACTAGATCAAAAAACAATATTATACACATAATATATTAATCTCAGGTTCAATCAGATTGACAACAGTCGTTCTGATTGGAGCACTCATGAATTTGAACACACCCACAGAGGTTAAATACCTGGGGTTCCCACCATTTAGTTAGACTAGCTCTGACTAGTCTGACAGGCATGAACTGATGAAGCTTCTTGGATGAGAAGCGAAACATCTTCAATAAGACTTTTAAACAAGTCCAGTTGCTTTCGATTTAATCTTTTCCTGAGATTACAATGACCTGGACGAATGAGAACATTCACGGACATAATATATTATTTAACAAATACCAGTCAACCTCAGGCCACACAAGCATCCATGGAGCCACCTCTGGATAAACTACCGTTGGACTTACATTCAAATTGAATACTCCAAATTCTTTTGCAATATTATTCGCTACTCTAGCAAAGTTTGCCTCTGGCTCCTCCCATCCTCCCAGCACTCCTGCAAGACTCCCTTCGTGGGATGAGAATCATTGTGCCCCTGCAAATTAGCCCAGTAGTTCGTCATCAATTGCCTTCTCCTGATTTCTAGAGGCATTTCACCCAATTCTACCTGTAGGGCAGGAACTGGTGAAGTCTTAATTGCCCCACTACACACTCTCAGAGCCGTGCCTGAATCACATCCAATTTGTTTAAGAGAGACTTAGCTGCTGACCCATAAGCCACACTGCCATAATCAACCACAGACCTTATCAGTGCTACATATAGCCTCTTCAATGCTGAACAGCTTGCGACCCACTCCCTTCCAGTCATACATCTCATAACATTTATTACCTTTTTGCACTTTTCTTCAATTCTCCTGATATGATCTGCCCATGTTAGCCGTGAATCAAAAAGAACTCCCAGAAATTTCAATGTTCTAACCCTTTCTAAAGTTTCCCCATACATCTTCAACTTCATCCCTTCCTCAATTCTTTTCCTGGTGAAAAATACTGTTTGTGTTTTTTCCACTGAGAACCTGCTCCCCCAATCATACCCCCACTCCACCACTTCATCAATGGCACCTTGACCTTTCCTTATAGCATGCTCCATGTTCCTTCCTCTTTTCCACAAGGCCCCATCATCTGCAAAAAGTGATCTGCCTATATATATCTGCTGGCACTTTTGAAAATATATCGTTGATCATGATGATAAAGAGTAGTGGGCTTATCACACTCCCTTGAGGTGTACCATTTCCAACTGTATACTGACTTGACATTTCTGACCCAATGCGTACTTGGATTTTTCTTCCAAATAGAAAATCCTTTATCCAATTGAAAACTCTCCCACCAACACCCATCTTGTGTATTTTTTATCAACAACCCCTCCTTCCACATCATGTCATAGGCTTTCTCAATATCAGAAAACACTGCAATAACTGATTCTTTATTTGCCTGGGCCTTCCTTATTTCAGACTCTAACCTTGCCACTGAATCCATGGTATTCCTGTCTTTCCTGAAACCACTGTGATAACCTGCCAAAAGTCCCCTCTTTTCAAGTTCATATGACAACCTTTCCGTTATCATCCTTTCCATTACCTTGCACATATTTGATGTCAATGCTACTGACCTGTAACTAGTGGGTTTGGATGGATCCTTGCCAGGTTTTCTTATTGGAATCACTACTGCTTCTTTCCAGGCTCCTGGTAACCTTCCCTCCTCCCACACTCTGTTATAAAGCTGCAGCAACTTCACTAATGCTCCTTTCCCCAAATACTTTAACATGATGTAACACACCTGATCTTTCCCTGGAGAAGTTGGTCGTGATCTCTTTATAGCCCTCATCATCTCTGCCAAGGTAAATGGCTCATCGATCATGCCAGCTGTATTTTCCTCCTGTTTAAAACCCCTGGATACTGAGTCATAGTTCTTTCTCTTCTCTGTTTCCCTTCCTCTGACAAATTTTCTGAGCTGTGCACCTACAAAAGCCTTAGCCATGATCTCTGCCTTTTCCCTGTTGGAAACTGCTGTCTCCTCCTCAGATGTTATGACCGGATAGTCCCATTCCCTTCTGTCCCCTCCCATCTTCTTTATCATTCCCCATACCTCTCCCACTGGTGTAGTTCTTCCTAACTCATCACAGAAATTCCTCCAGCTTGCTAGCTTGACGTATTGTTCTTCTCACCACTGCCTGTGCCTTTTTGTACTGAATCAAATTCTGCATGTTATGGGTTCCATTAACTTGTCTGAATGCGCTGTTCTTTTACAGCCTGTCTATTTCTTACAGCCTGATGACACTCTTCTGTCCACCATCTTCCTGTTCCTCTTGCCTTTACTCTTGGGTATAGCACCGTCTGCTGCCCTTACAATTGCTGAAGTTACCTGTTTATTTATTTCATCAATGTCTCCAAGCATTTCTATCCTGTTCATTAATTCCTCACTCAATCTCTGAAACTCATCCCACTCTGCTTTTTGAAATACCCATTTTATGATTCCCCCACTTATTCTCACTTCTACTCTGTCCCCCACCATGCATAAGACTGGGTAATGATCACTTCCTATTGTTGATGCTGTCCAAACTTCCCAGTTACTGATTCCAGCCAAAGTGTTAGACACTAAAGTTATATCCAATGCTGACTCAGTACCCACTGTTATGTTTACCCTTGTTCCTCTGCCATCATTCACACACACCAAATCCCTTTCATCCATCAAATCTTCAATGACCTGTCCATCTCGTGTCTGTGTCATGGTTGTGTTTTGTTGGTCATTTCCTGTTTTATTTTGTAGTATTGGTTTTCCCTTGTGTGTCTTTGTTATTTTTACTTCCTGTCTTTGTTCCTTTCCTGCTCTTTGTTGATTACTGATTTGGTTCACCTGTTGTTGTCCACCCACCTGTGTTTGATTACCTCCCTGTCTATTTAGTCCCTGTGTTTCTCTTTGTGTTTGTCAGTTCGTGTGTTGATCTTGGTGTTTTCGTTCCTGTGTGCTCCCAGTGTTGCTCCCAGTGCTTTTTGGATTTCTACCTTTTGGATTTCTTGGATTTTGCTTTTTTTTTGGTTTTGTCTTTTGGATCCCTTTTGTTCAAGTAAGCTTGTGTTTTGTTACCTTTTTGTTTATCATTAAATATCTCTTTGAACTCTGCCACCTGTGTGCTCCTGTCTGCATTTTGGGTCCACCTCCAGTGTTTTTTCATTGACTTTGCACCACACGTAACAGTCTGTCTGTAACCCTCCCCACACCGTGCTGTGAGCATTGAAATCTGCACACCAGATTACCTTATTTCTGTCTCGTCCTTTTATCCTTAATAGGCTATCCAAAACCAACCTCTTACATGGATTATAGTAGTTGATTATAACCACTTTCTCCCCTCTTTCCCATACTTCCACCACTACGTATTCCTGGTCCACTTTTCTATTAGCCTATATAGAATGTCTTGTTTGATAAATGTAGCACAACCTCCTCCTCCCCCTTGACTTCTGTCTTTCCTTATCACTGTATACCCATGTACCACAAAGTCTAGATTTGGTTTTAACCACGTTTCCTGCACACACATTACATCTGTTTTTTCAGCCATCTCTTCAATGAAATGCTTGAATTCCTGGCCATTACCAGTAAGCTCCTGGCATTTCATTGTTGGATTATTACCATAATTAGTATTAACCAACCCATGGTGTTTCCTGACTTGACTGATTAGTGAGGTTGTCCCTCACTTCTTCCCATGTCAGTCCCACTAATCCCAAATGATGCACTGCTGCTTTAACAAATCAGCTGGATTTTTTCACTTTTTGACTTCACCTCAGCCGTACTGTTGACCACCCCTGCAATGAATGTTACCAAATCCCTTTTATCCACATACATCCTGTCATTTGTTCTTTGTTGCCCCTCTCGACTTCCCATTACTCCTTGATCATTAGTTCCATTATTCTGCCCCCTTGACACTCTTACAGCTTCAGCTTATGATATCTTTCTTTCCACTCTTACTTTTTGGATATTATTCCCCTTTTCATAACCTCACATCCTCCATATGCCACGTTATGGGCTCCTCCACAGTTACAACATTTTGGTTGCACCTCTGTTCCACACTCTCCATACTCATGGTCTCCCCCACACCTAGCACATATCCTCTTCTCCTTGCAGTTTTTGGCTATGTGTCCAAACCTGTGACAGTTAAAGCACCTTAATGGTTTTGGAACATAAACTCTCATGGGTAACTCATAAAACCCAGGAAAACTTTCTTAGGCACACTCTCTCCTTCAAACTCAATCAATACAGTTTCGCTATCCATTCTCACTCCTTCTTTTGTTCTCTTCATTCTTTGCACATTCATTATTTTTCCTCCTTTAATATTCCTCTTAAGTTCCTCCATACTCACACTCAGTGACACCCCTGTAATCACTCCGTTGCATCCACCACCATTTCGTGCTCCCACCCTCCCTGTGCTTGCCCTTGTTTTTCCCCAACTCTTTCAGTTTGAGTGCCTTCTCAACTTGCTCTTTATTAGCACATTTCACCAATAAATTGCCATCACTCAGGACCTTTGCAAACTGTATCTCCCCTATTTTACTTGCTAGAATTGTTGTTAGCACAAAGGGGTTAAGCTTCTTCATGTTTTCTTGTCTTTTCATTGAATCGTATGATGACAAAACAATTCTCAGGTGTCTCCTTCTCAATATGCTCAGCTCCTTCCTCCTCACTGCTATAACTGTCATCATTGCCGTTCTTCTTCCTTTTATTCCTCCCGTTACTCCATCCACTCGCTCCCCTTTCAAACTCACAATCTCCCCCTTCCTCCTCATCCATATCTGCCCAACTGCCTACTTCTGATCCATTCACGGAACAGTTGTGCTCAGCCGCCAGGAAATTATCTTCAACTCGACTGGGATTTCCCACAATCTGACGATTATTTTTCCCCCGTCCATGCCCGGCTGACGCCGCCACCATCTCCCACCAACCTTTTCGGATCTGTTCACGCTGTCTGTCTGGTCCCGCGATCTCCGCTGCCTCTCCGCTCCGTCATCCACCTCCCCCACTACAGGAGTTTGTCATAGCTGGAGAAACATAAAGAAAACACGAGCTACGTGACACAGTCACACACACCTGTAATTACGTCCGACGGTGCTGAGAGGAACGGCTCACCTGGACATAGATAACCACACTAAATTAAAACTATAGCTCATAAACCAGCAGTCAACTACAGCCACATTAGCTCTACACTTTTATAGACAATAACTTCCAGCAGCCGTGAGCTGATCTCGGTAATGCCACCGGGTATTTCAGGTCCTGATCATACTTTTGAAGCCACATGCAAAATTACAATCGTGGTAACAAATACATATTATCGACAGAAACACAGGACGAAAAGTGACTTGTGTGAGTAATTAGCACTATGCCCGTGGCCATGTTATATCGTTACCTAAAACCATCTCATAATCTGGCTTGTCTGAATCCAACAAGAATCTGTGTAATCCTGTCTGGAACTCTTGGAGAAAGTTATCAACTGAATCAACTGGAACTCCTGGAGAAAGTTATCCACTGAATCAAGTTGATCTGAACATTGTGGCAAGATGAAACCAACTACTGAGTTTGTGGCTTCACACAGAGCTAAGGGGCTTCTGAGCCTACTCGGCCTCTGACATACAGGCCTGACTGGACATCAACATCTCTACAATCATCAACCATCTACCACTGGTACATCTTGGTAAGACAGATCATGCCTCCTAAACATGCTCAAAACATGCCCTTATGAGGATGATTCAGCAGTTACAATGGCTGTACTCTCACAGTTACTGGAACAGCAGAGAGAATTCTACAAAGAGATGTTACTTCAGCAGCAGGAAAACTTCAAATGCTTTATCCAGCTGATCGTGGAGGGAACAAACAAAAGATTGGATGGTAGGGATGCACGCTAACTATCGGTACCGATAATTATCGGCCCGATATTGGAAAAAATGACGTCACACAGATAAGTCTGATAATGATATTTTTGCTTTTAACTACATCCAATTATAAAGAGCCAACATTGATTTAACTCATTTTCAGTCCGTTTGTTTGCCCTGTGTTGCTGGCGTCTGCTGTCGTCATGCGCATAACGTCATTGATGCGCCACCTCAAACATAAACATGGCGCTGCCATGTGTGGGCATTTTTCACTGTTTCTGAAAAAGACAACGCGATTGCAGTATGCAATAAATGTTCAGCCGAAGTGCTGAGAGGGGGTAACACATCAACCTTATTATCCAACCTTATTAGTCACTTAAAAGTTTCACCATCGAAATAATGGTATATGGAGAGAGTATGAGGATGCGAAGACTGCTGCGGCTAACGCTGCACCGCCAGCCAGCAAGTAGTCTGGAGTAGGGATGTTCCTGGCGACTAATTTCCCTGTCGATTAAATGCAAATTAATTTAGACAGTTGACTAGTCTCAAATAGAAAACACACAGAAAGCAGTAAACTGAACAGAATTTATTAATTTATAAGTAAACACTGTCCGTAAAAATACTGTGGTATTTAAGAGCCATTTGAAGCCGTTAATCCAGTCAACAATCGCCAAATCGACTTTAAGCTGCTGAACTGCGCGCTACTTGCGCTGTGGCAATACAAACATTACACATTAATAACAAAATATGACACCACTAAATGCTTCACCTTTTCAGACTGAAGAGATGACGTGTCTGTGGTAACACCTGAGCTGACTTCAGCTGCCAGCCTCACACGTGTGGCTAAGTTAGCAGTGCTAGCAGCTAGCAGCCATAGCTTCTCAGTTTAAGTCCTGTCTGTACTTAATGTGTCACATGTTACCCAGTCGAGTGAATATAGTACAGCTTATTCTGGTCCACAGTCTACATTCAACATATTCTATCGTCAGATTAAAACACTGCGAAACCACCTGGTTTTTCGAGCTGCATCTGTCCGACTTTACTGACAACACCGTGGTTGCCTAGGCGATTGGGAGTAGCACTGGGCGAGAGGGGCTGAACTATATATGTACTACACACACATTCAACGGCTCATCCAAAACAACGTACAGTTTCATCAGTAATCTTTATTTTTATATGGATGTGATGCACTTTATTTTGCACTGAGTTTTGTTGTAAAAAACTTTTTATTCATGATGCAGCTGAGTGAAACAATAATAAATGGGTTTTTTTTTGTCATAACTTTTTTTGTTGTGTTGTGATTACAACACTAGTGATATATGTTAAATTTTGAAAATCAGAGGCAGAGTTATGATGTTAAATTCATCTTTACTCACGCCGGCCGTCCTTTTGGCCAGAATTCACCCTCATCCAAAACGCCAGCCGTGGCAGCCAGAATTACTCCCTGCGAAAAAACGTCAGCCCGCGGGCTGTGGTTTTGGCCGAAATTCCGACCCGCCCCAAACGCCGGCCGAAGGGGCCAGAACTCGCCCCTGCCACCAGACTGAAGCCCGCCGGCCGTCCTTTTGGCCAGAATTCACCCTCATCCAAAACGCCAGCCGTGGCAGCCAAACAGCCTCCCTGCGAAAAAACGTCAGCCGCGGGCTGTGGTTTTGGCCGAAATTCCGACCCGCCCCAAACGCCGGCGGCGGGGCCAGAACTCGCCCCTGCCACCAGACTGAAGCCCGCCGGCCGTCCTTTTGGCCAGAATTCGCCCTCATCCAAAACGCCAGCCGTGGCAGCCAGAATTACTCCCTGCGAAAAAAACGTCAGCCCGGGGCTGTGGTTTTGGCCGAAATTCCGACCCGCCCCAAACGCGGGCTTAGGCTGATTAGGCTCCAGATTGTCATTTCTTTGCTCAACTCCATCACTGTTTCCTGCATTAGGCAACACGTCCTCTTCGGGGCTTATGTCCTGATCCACAGCAGTCCTCAGCAGGTGACTTCGTTCCTTCGAGTACATGGTCATATTTATTATTGTTTGTCAGATAAAAGCAGATCAGGTTCTGGTTCAAATTCAACCTCTGGTGAAACGTTAGTAGGGTCTTTACAACTGGAACAGAACCTCTCCCTTCTTCTGATAGTGTGACCTCAGCAGGAGAAGGTAAGGGAGAGGAAGTTGTAAGTGGAGACAGGGGGTGTTACCAAGAGGTTGACTGACTTGATTTCTTTCGTAGGTTCTTGTGAATTTGTAGAGTTCAGCTTGCACATTACTTTGCATAGGAATGTCATAATCGGAATCAGAATTAATTTCATCCTCTTTGACACTGTCACTTCCAAGACCAGGATGGTTAGGGTTTTTGGTCGTTGGCGGGATTTGGGAGTAACAGGAAGCTCTGGATCAGTACTAGGCAAAAATCCACAAGGCAGGAGTAAGTCTCTGTGTAGAGTACGCAGAGGGCCATTTTTTCCTTCAGGCTTGACTGTGTACACCGGAAGATCTCCTGCACGTTTAACAACAACATAAATGTCCAACTCCCATTTATCTGCCAGCTTTTGCTTCCCTCGTAGTCGAACATTCCTGACCAGAACTCTATCTCCAGCAGTCAGAGTTGATTCAGTGATCCGTTTGTCAAAGCGTGTTTTGTTTCTGTCTGCATTTTTAGCAGCATTGCGACTTGCGATTCTGTAGCTTTCCTCCAAACTGGTTTTGAGCTTTTGGACATACTGGGAATGTGATGTTGGTGAACTGTCAATGGGAAGACCAAAAGCCAAGTCAATGGATAGAGGGGTTGTCAACCAAACATGAGCTCGTAGGGAGTGAAGCCAGTTGTCTCATTCTTTGTACAGTTATAAGCATGTACTAATGGCTTAACAAAGTCTTTCCAATGAGTTTTGTCCTTATGAGTCAGGGTTCCAAGCATTTGAAGAAGAGTTCGATTAAAGTGCTCAACTGGATTTCCCCTGGGATGATAAGGGGTGGTTCGTGCTTTCTTTATTCCTGCTATCTCAGAGTTCTTTGATGATTTTGGATTCAAAGTCTGTTCCTTGATCACTATGGAGACGTTCAGGAAAACCATAATGGATGAAGAAACTGTCCCAGAGTGCTTTGGCAACAGTGCGAGCCTTTTGATTTGGAGTGGGTATGGCAACTGCATATTTGGTAAAATGGTCAGTGATAACCAATATATCCTTGGTGTTGCTGCGATCTGGCTCCAAAGACAAAAAGTCCATGCAAACCAACTCTAACGGTTGGCTGGTTAAGATGTTGACTAATGGAGCAGCTTTTTCAGGCAGAGTTTTACGCTGTACACAGCGGTTACATGTTTGTATTTTCTTCTCAACTGAGGCTGCCATTTTGGGCCAGAAGAAGCGAGCTCTTACAAGGTCAAGTACACGTTCAACTCCCATATGTCCCATGTCATCATGGAGACTTTGTAATACCAATGCTCCCAGCTCTGTTGGCAATACCATTTGAAGAGTAGTACTTGCACCATCATGTCGCTTTCTGAACAGGATGCCATTTTTTAGCACAAGGCGATTCCACTCTCTAAGCAAAAGAGGAAGTTCTGGGAGTTCAGCTCGGACTGTGGGAGAAGGCGTCACCCCTGACTCCATTTGGTGAATGACTTCTCGGATACAAGGGTCAGCTCTTTGTTTTTCCCTCACATCATCTTCAGTTAGATGAGAAATGACAGGGAGGCCACTTCGGGGTTCATCGAGGAGAGTCTTCGGAACTGCATTAGAATGGCATGCAAGTGATTCAATGAGTGGCAATGAATGGTAGCCATCGCTTACATCAGTGACAATACTGTTACAGACCAAGTGTTTGTCACAGATAGCCTGAACATCAGACTCAGACAGATGATGTGAAGCGAACTGACGAATTCTTTCATTCTCTTTTTGAGAAGAATGATCATTGGCAAGGTCACCATGGGGACGTCTTGATAATGCATCAGCATCAACATTCTGTTTGCCTGCTCGATACTGCAGCTTAAAAGTGTAAGTAGAAAGAGCAGATAACCATCGGTAGCTTGTGGCATCCAGTTTAGCTGTTGTCAGGATGTAAGTGAGTGGATTACTGTCAGTGACAACTGTGAAAGGAGTACCATACAAGTAGTCGCTGAATTTATCAGTGACAGCCCACTTAAGGGCTAGAAACTCTAACTTGTGTGCTGGATACTTGGACTCACTGCGAGATAAGCCTCGACTGGCAAAAGCAATGGCTCGTAATTTCCCTTCCTGCTTTTGATACAGCACAGCCCCCAACCCTGTCGTGCTAGCGTCTGTATGAAGGATGTAAGGCAGTTTGGGGTTAGCAAATCCAAGAACAGGGGCTGTAGAAAGTTTTTCAATGAGGATTTCAAATGCCTGCTGGCAAGCTGGGCTCCATCGAGATCCAAAAGGTTCCTTTGGATTATGATATTGCATGTTCTGACTCCTCTTTCCTCGATTATGAAGGGGTGGATATCCTGCTGTGAGGTCGTTCAGAGGTTTGACCAGTTGGGAGTAGCCTTTAATGAATCTTCTGTAGTAACCAGAGAAACCAAGGAATGATCTCAGTTCTTTGAGGGTTTTTGGTTGTGGCCAGGTCTTTAGAGCTTTGATTTTGTCAGGGTCAGTGTCAACACCATTGGCAGAGACAACATGGCCAAGATAACGTACTGAAGATCTGAAGAATTGGCATTTTTCTGGAGACAACTTCAGACCATATTCTTTCAGCCGTTGGAGCACCTTGAGCAGGTGAGTTTCATGTTCCTCAATAGTGTCAGAAAAGATGATAATGTCATCAATGAATACCAGCACTTCTTTCAAGTTGAGATCTCCCATACACTTCTCCATCAAGCGCTGAAATGTGCTGGGTGCATTTGTAATTCCTTGGGGCATTCGGTTAAACTCCCAAAAACCTAAGGGGCATACAAAAGCAGTTTTTGCTTTATCAGCTTCTTCCATTTCAATCTGATAGTAGCCGGATTTGAGGTCCAACACAGAGAACCATTGGGAACCAGCAAGAGCACGAAAAGCTTCCTCCACATTGGGGAGAGCATAAGCATCTTTGATGGTCTGCAAGTTCAGCTTTCTGTAGTCTATACATAGACGAACAGAGTTGTCTTTTTTCCGAATGACCACAATGGGTGAAGAAAAGGGAGACTCAGACTCTCGAATAACCTCTGCATCAACCAGCTTTGCAAGTGTTTGTGAACTGCATCAACATCTTGTGGGTGTATGGGTCTGGCACGCTGTTTGAATGGCGTTTCATCACTTAACTTGATATGATGCTTTACTTTATCAGTGCAGCCAAAATCCAAATCATGCTGAGCGAATACTTCAGGCATGGCATTGAGATTATTGATTATTCTCTCTTTCCACTCAGGTGGTAATGGTGAATCCGCAAAATCAAAGTTCAGACTGGAAGGTTTGATGGATTCTGTGGGTTCTGTTGATTGAGAGACAGATGGCTGGTTAATGATACTTTGTATGGCACTCACTTCAGCCAACACAGTCTTAGGTGGTAAAATAACATCATGTCCAGTTTCATTGCGTAACACTACTGGAAGTCGACTGAATTGCCGGGAAGGCAAAGTGATGAGACAGCTGGTCACCAATACCCCACAGGGCAAAGAAGAATCTGATGGGGGTTCGACAAGGGCTCATTTCTCTGAGTGGGAGGCATGGTTATCGATTATTCCCTCCAGAACTACAGAACTGTAGGCAGGGATCACTTGAAGGGTCTGGCCTTGGAGTTTTATCAGACCAAGCTTTCCATCTTGAGAATACTGATGCCTCAGTTCTAAGATCTTTAAGACAGCACGATAACCATGTTGTGTTGGGAGGAATGTTGGTTTGTGTAGATGATAGTCAGAGTAGAGAAGGTCAAGTGTATTGGTGCCGATCAAAACCTGTTCTCCAGCAGAGGCACGCAGGTTTGGAACAACCAAAGCAAGAGTGGAGACTTCTGTTTCAGTTCCAACAAAGTCTTTTGGAAATGTGACACTCAGTTCAACATAACCAAGATAAGGAACTTCTTGTCCATTTGCTCCTTCTAGTTTCTAGAAGAGTGGTTAAAGGCTTGATTGGTTGATCGTCCAAGAACTGTTTATGGAAAGACAAAGGAATTGTGGTGACTTGAGATCCAGTGTCAAGTAAGCAAGTCAAGCAAGTGTTGGATTCCCTGAGATTTTAACCTGTGCAGTACTTTTGGAGTCTACAAGGGGGATCATTTGCTTTGGTTTCTTTCAGTGTTGCCCGCTTTGCAGTGGGACTCTTTTCTTTGTCTCCAGCTCCTGATTGTCCCTTCTCAGAAGCTGGTTTCAGTTTAACTCACTGGAGGAATGTTCCATCTGTCGCTGTTTCTCTTGCAACTGTTTCTTTTTTAATGCCACCAAAGAAGGATTTGGTGCTTGATCACAGGCAGGTGCAATATGACCATCCTCTCCACATTTAAAGCAGTATCCTGGGCAAAGCTGAGTACTTGGCTTAGTGTATCCTGTAGACTGCTTTTCAGACTGTGCAGTCACCTTCTGTAACTTGGCTTTATCTGAAGGACTGCTGCCGCTCACTGACTTGCTTTTTGAGCCTTGATGATGAAGAGTGGTCAAGGTTGACAGTTAGTGTTGAATTTGAGTCACCAGTTTCTTCAGTTGCTCAATCTGTGCTGGATTGACTTTAAATGGACAGTCTTTAGGTGCACATTTCTCTCCCGGCTCCTCTGTAGATTTTGGCATTTGTTCACTTTTCAATTCTGTTTTCATCTCATGTGGCAAAGAAGGGGACTGAGGAGATAGTTTTGCTAGCTCCTCTTGCAGCAAAATCTCAAATGGCTTCTCAGTTAATTTTGCAATTGCCTGCAGTTCCTGAATGTAGCTCTTGGTGGCGCTACTGCAGGCAAGAGGACTGTACATGCTGGCCAATGAACACACCTTAAAGGTAACTTCTGCCTTAGTAGGACTATTGTAGAGGCAGTAAAGGTGCAAGAGACTGCATTGCAGTACCATGTGTGAACTCTAGAATGGCATTACCATGATATTCACATTTAGGATTGTCAATATGAAAAGCACAATGGATGGACCCAAATGTTGCTAAATACTTTTCAAGTTCATTATCTATTTCTGTTTTAGTTAAACCAGAAATTACTACTGAATTTGGAATTTTTATGGACTGTTGCATCACAATTTCCATGATTGCAGTTTTAGCATATGATGTATGTTCATTAAATCCCAATACCAGCTCCTGGCTAGCTCGCCAAGTTTTATGTAGCACTTACAACTACTACTTAGAATAAATGTTTAATAATAAATTTTAACTAGTACCTAGTACTAGTAAACCAACTACAATGTAGAATAAAGTAAATGCAACGAGTAAAAAATGAATTGGGCTAGTGCAGGTTCGACTAAGGAGCTGGGTGAAAATTAATGAAACACACAGACACAGAACTCAGTATTGAAAATATAACAAAAAATCACTTGATATAGTCCAAGGAAAAAAAACATCCAAATAACACAAATAAATAAATAAATAAATTATAAGTAAGGCCTTTAAATGAACAGTGTAGTATTACACCATTTAAATAGGGTCATCACTTTGAGTACTTTTAGCTATTCAAACAGTTTAATTACCCTTTGGTCTAGTGATTAGCAAAATAGCTTATCAGATCAGTTCATCAATTTGAGCACAAACGGCCTGCATTAATTTAATGTTCTTAATAAGAAGCTGTTTGGAGTGATTTTCAATATAATAAATGCTGAAGACTAAGAGGAAGTGTTCAGTATGTTTTCTATATTTAATCTTAGCAATAAAACTGAGGTACAGCGTGACAAGAATTTGTGTGGCCCCCGACAACAATCAGGGTTTCTCATGTGGCCCCCTAGGAAAAATTATTGCCCACCCCTGGATTAATCAAATGTTTTTTTTTAATTATTCAATTATATAACAATTAACTTACCTAAAACACATTTCAAAAATGTGATTTCAACACTTTTTAAGTGTTTATGTGGGTTCACACCACAGAGAGTTCATTTTATTCTTTATGGAGAGTTGGTACCTTGAAACTAATTTACTGTAATTATTGACTCTTTTTGAGATACAACTCAACACTTCTTAACACTAACCAGTGTTAGTTTTTCTAACTCTAGTATGTAGTGTTAGACATTAACTCTCTCATGCAGTAACTTGTAACTCTACAAGTGTTACCACTAACACTATAAGGTCTTAAAGGGATATTCCACCCTACGTGATCATCCACTCAATATGTACTCACCTCTATGCTGATGTGAAGATGGGTGAAGATCTTCAGTTCACAAAACAATCCTGGAGTTTCAGCAGAAAACAGGGTTGCAGCTAATGGCAGTGATTGGAGACCAAATGTAAATGTAAAAAAAAAAAAAAAAAACACAAAACAAACACAAAATGTTTCCATCCTGCTCGTGTGGTGTAATCCAAGTGTCCATGAGTCGCGACATTAAAATTTAACCACAAAAGACGCCATTTACACCATGTTTTTAGCCGAAATGTTAACTGTAGCATGTTGCTGGTACCATGTAAACATGGCATTGATCTTGCGATATTTTCACACGTGCATCCATTAAGAGATATACGAAGTCTCACGATACATCGACGCCATATTTACATGCTACCTGGGAGGCTACAGTTGACATTTCAACTAAAAACATGGCATAAATGGTGTCTTTTGTGGTTAAATTTTAATGTCGTGGCTCGTGGACACTTGGATTACACCACACGAGCAGGATGGAGGCATTTTGTGTTTTTTTTTTTTTTTTTTAATTTTACATTTGGTCTCCAATCACTGCCACTAGCTGCAATCCTGTTTTCTGCTGAAACTTCAGGATTGTTTTGTGAACTGAAGATCTTCACCCATCTTCACATCGGCATAGGGGTGAGTACATATTGAGTGGATGATCACGTAGGGGTCGAATATCACTTTAATATCGCTTTTCTTAATTACTAAAAATTAGGGCCGCATCTAATGATTATTTTTTAAACAGTTAATCTATCGATTATTTTTTCGATTAATCTAACAATTATGTTTTTATTTTTCAATTGTCTAACAATTAATTTACCTAAAATAAATTTCAAAAACTCTCATTAATATTTCAATATTTTATTCAATTATAATCCTGAAAAATACACACATAAAGCACATTAGAATAATGATAATATTGTCATATTTCAAAATATGTCTAATTTCCACCCTATTTAATAGACTCCATGTCAGATGCCTGATCGGAAAAATACTGGACGTTAAAATTCAAAAGGAGCTGTGATGCTTTAATTTAATCACTAATCACTGTCAACTCTTCACTGAACTGGACACTCAGTATTTTGACTTCAACTGGTTATGACACAGAGTTATTTCATCACCGGAGTCATTTGCAGGTAAAATGATCACCGGCAGTGTATCTTTGCATCATCGTGGGCCAAAGAAAATGAAGCTCAGCTCAGTTCAATCAGGAAGACTAACTTAATGCCTCATTTATCCCTAACTGTTTTTCTCTCCCCCTCTCTCTTTACTGACTTATTCTCAATCAGCTTTCATGGGCATTTACTCTTTAAGTCAACCAACCAGATTTAGCCACAACCTCCATCAGCCAATCATGTTGTGTCAAAACTTTACATCTGCAGCAAAGAACAAAAAAATAAAAATGGAATAAATGACTTTACGTTTAACTTCCATTGAGTTTTTAAAGGGACAGTTCACCCAAAAATGAAAATTCAGTCACTATCTACTCACCTTCATGCCGACTGAGGGTCAGGTTTATTTTGTTAGTCTGCAAAACACTGCTGGAGTTTGAGAGGAAAACAGTGTTGCAGAATCTCCGAACAATGAAAGTGAATAGTGACCAGTTTTCCAAAGGACAAAACAATTAGAGAGAAACCATTAAACACCTCCAAACTGCTCGTCTGGTGTAATGTAAGTCTCCTAATGTCCCAACTTGCCATTTGCACACTGTCACACATCAGACAGTGTGCATGTGCACGTGAACGTGGCTCCAAGCTCAGGATCTACAGTGAAGATTCAGGCTAAAAACATGGTGTAATAAACATTCTTTTCATCAACTTGGTATGCTGGGGCTTTAAGGAGACTTGGATTATGCCAGGACAAGCAGTATGGAGGCATTTTATGTTTTTATTCTGTTCTTTTTCACATGTAAAAACTGGTCACCATTCACTTCCACTGTATGGGAGATTCTGAAACGCTGTTTTCCTGTGAAAAAAAAATCTGACCTTCAATCGGCATGACGGTGAGTAAATAATGACTGAATATTCGTTTTTGGGTGAACTATCCCTTTAAATGATTTTGGCCAACTTTGGAAATTACAAGCTTCAGGGAGATTTTAATGCAGTCACTCACAAAACATGGGGTTTGCAAAAGCACAGCACAACAACCAACCAAAACAACAGCCAATCAAAACACAAATGTCATGGACTTGATCTTTTTGCCCATACATCAAAAGGAGGAAGTATACAGGAGTACAGTATGTCTTACGCTGAAACTGGTTTAATAATACTTGGCCAAGGAGAATGAAGAAATAATCAGTACATGCTCTGTCCTTCAATTCTGGAGTTTCGGTCCTCCGGGATAGTCTTTAAACATTCACAGATAAGGTCATGATGAACCTATGCCCAAATAAGTTCAGACCCAACACACTGAATTAGCTTATTGGTCTGTAAATCCAAACACAGGAATTATGAATACACAAGGTCTGAGACGACAGTTCCACCCCTTTGGCTCCACGGCTCAGGGTCAGTGTTATCCAAACCAGGTTACAGTTACGTCTTCTCCGTTCAGAGAGAACAACACCTCTCCGACCTCAGCTGCCACAGCAACCTTGTTTATCTGAAAGGAGAAGGCAGCTGCATCTACTGTCTGTCTGGAGAGACAGTATGCCTGTTAAAGTTAGTGTAGGTATCTCAGTAGCTCCAAGGCCTTAGCATGTTGCATAAAGATTGAAAAATTCCCTAACACCTTTTTTTTATGACTATTTTATGACAGCAAATCACAGCACAGAGGAGTTTTCCAACAGTAAAGCACAGCACAGTGGAGTTTTCTAACAGCCAATCACAATACAGGGAGATTTTTACAACAGCCAATCACAGCACAGGGAAGTTTTCCAATGGCCAATCACAGCACAGACATTTTTTTGTGAGAGCCAACTACAATACAGTAGGGGTGCAACGGATCAAAAAACTCACGGTTCGGATCGTATCGCGGTTTTAAGTCACAGATCGGATCATTTTTCGGATCAGCAAAAAATAAAAAAGTGGTGGGATTAGGGTTAAATTATTTTAAAAATGCACTTGGCTTTGATCTCTGTCTGTCTGTAATTATCACCATAGTTATGTAATGTAATAATAATGATAATAGTAATGATAATGGTTAATATTAAAATCTTCAAACTTATACAGTACTGTAATATGTACACACTAGGGATGTTCCTGGCGACTAATTTCTCTGTCAATTATACGCAAATTTAATTTAGACTAGTCGACTAGTTTAACACTAAGAAAACAGTCAGAAAGCAGTTAAAATTTACCAGAATTTTTAAATTTATAATGTTAAACACTGTCCAAAAAAAAATACTGTGCGTATTTAGAGCCATTTGAAGCTGTTAATCACAGTCAGCAATTCGTACTTTAAATGCTGCTGAAACGTGCGCTATGCGCACTAAATGTGCAATACAAACCATACACATTAACTTACAAAACATTACAAGAACTCACTAAATGCTTCAACTTTTTAGAACTAAGAGGATCACAGAGTCTGCAGGTAAACGACCTAGTGCTGATGTCAGCTGCCAGTCTGCTACACAGTGTGGCTAAAGTTAGCAGTGCTAGCAGCAGCAGCTCCACTTCCAGGTTTATGTCTGTGTCTGTGCTTAATGTGGTCACATATCAGCTTATTATGTTACAGTCTACATTCAACATTATTTCCATTGTCTAGATTAAAACCCTGCCAAACCGCGATGGTTTTACTAGCTGTCATCTGTCCGACTTTGCTGATATAAACATCCAGGGTTGCCTAGGCGATCGGGGCGTGCACGCTGTGCAAGAGGGGCTGCCGTCAGTGCCACAGCCCCGACTAGTGACGGCTTTTAAATCAGTCGCTCTTCGCAGAGATGCGATGCACACAGCAGCATCTGTCCTGTCTTTTCACTGCAACTCTGCATTGAGATATCAGGTATTATAACTCATACAAAAGTAACAGTGACAGTACAACTATGATGCTCACATGTAGTCCGCGGATCACATGCGTGCTGAACCATGGAGGACGATCCGTACGGGACGCGGGTCAACTGCGATGCGTTGCACCCCTAGCTGACACAGTTCATTTCATTTCCTCTGGATGTCCACACCTCCCAGGCTCACAAAATGGCATTCATGGACACAGCAGGCTTCCCCCATTAATCAGATATATTAAGCACCAAAATTACCAGCATGGTAAATACACAGAAGCAAATTAATATAACAGCGATCAGCATTAAAAGGCTACTGTACAAATAGTTCTGTTTTTAAACATAACCAATACTTTTCAAGTTAGGCGTACAATTTATTCAGTTCTTAACAGTACTCAAAATTACACCATGTCGTGATGGAGACTAAATTCTATGAATTTTACTGTTTATTCTATGGCCATTATCACTAAGAGTTGTTTTTTTGGCTCAAGCACTCACAATGTGTCATACCTAACAATGGGATCAACCACAACTTAACACTAAGATATAAGTTTCTGTCACTTACTAATTCAGAGTTGCTCTGAGAAGTTTCTTAACTCACTTAGTTGTAAAATGTGTTCCGGGTCTCGATCTGAATCATTAAGATATGAAATTTCCAATTCCACTATCAATTCTCATGCACAAATTCAACACACGTGTATGTAAGTATATCACAGAATTCAACATATGATGAAGCGTTATTTTTATCCAATCCTCTCCTTCAAAGAAGAATTCCAGCTGGACTTGTGAAATATACAGTTACCAACAGAAGCCACCATTTTGTGAACAAACACATCACAAACACTAACAGCAAGTGGCACAAGAGGGGTGTACTATGAAGTGAGACTAATGTGCCAGCGAGCTATGTTGAGTCTAAAAAGTCATGAAGGTGGCTCTCTTTTAACCTGTTAGATCACTATGGTAACCTGGTCGCGAGTAAGTAAGTAAGTAAGTAAAATTTTATTTATATGAGTACACAGAGTGCTTTACAGTACCAGCAGTAAAAACGGCATACAAAACACCACAGGTTGATAAAATACAGAAACATATAGTACGATACAGTAAAAATAGGTCACATGGCACTATAAAGCCAGGCAGAATCTACGCAGACAAATAGGAAAGCATATCAACGAGGCAAATGTACCAGAGCCTAACAGTTAAACACTAGTTTGTACAAATGCGTTTTTAGCTGTGTCTTAAAGCTGTCAACAGACAGAGCCGATCTCAGACCAAGGGGGAACGTGTTCCACAGCCTGGGGGCCGTTGCCTCGAATGATTGGTCCCCCCTTGTTTTTAGCCGGGTCTGAGGTACTGAGAGGAGACCCAGGTCAGATGATCTCAGGGACCAGCGGGGGGTGTGGCGGTGAATGAGGTCCTGGATGTAACTGGGGGCTTGGCCGTGAACGGCTTTGTAAGTGAGCAGCAGCACCTTGTACTGGATTCTGAAGTGGATGGGAAGCCAATGCAGAGTGGCGAGTATGGGTGTGATGTGGCATGACTTCTTTGACCTTGTGAGTAATCTGGCAGCTGCATTTTGTACCAATTAAAGGCGGTGAATGGATGACTGATTGAGACATGTGAATAATGAGTTGCAGTAGTCCAGCCTGGATGAAATGAAAGCATGGATTGACATTTCTAGTTCTGAGTGGGAGACTACGGAACAGAGTTTGGCAATATTTCTCAGGTGATAGTAACAGTTGCAGCACAGAGATTTGACATGTTTCTCTAGGTGCATGGATTGGTCAAATTGCACACCAAGGTTCCTGATGTTTGTGTGGATGTTGTTTTTGAGGGGCCCCAGATGTTCTTGAATCCTAGCAGAGAGACTGTCAGAGACAATGATTAGGACCTCAGTTTTAGCAGCATTTAGTTGCAAGAGGTTGTCAACCATCCAGCCTTCGATGGCTGCCAGGCATTGAAGGAGAGTGCTGAGACTCTGTAAGTCGTCTGGTTTGAAGGAGAAATGGAGCTGAATATCGTCTGCGTAACAGTGATGGAAAATGCCAGGGAAATTGCTGATGATATGGCTGAGGGGTAGCATGTACAGGGCGAACAGGAGAGGAGCCAAAACAGAGCCTTGAGGAACACCACAGTGAAGGGGAGTGGAGTCCGACCTGTAGGGGCCAACGGCCACAGCAAAACACCTGTCGCTGAGGTAAGATGTTAACCAGGCAAGAGCAGTACCAGTCACCCCCACCCAGTCCCTAAGCCTGTCTAGCAGGATGCAGTGATCGACGGAGTCGAACGCCGCACTCAAATCTAGTAAGACTAGAACAGAGCATTTGCCTGTGTCTGAGGACATCATGATGTCATTGGCTACTTTTAGGAGGGCTGTTTCGGTGGAGTGGTTTTTTCGGAAACCAGACTGGAATTTGTCTCCGATGTTGTTTGCTGTCAGGTGGGTGGTGAGTTGATTGGCCACCACTTTCTCTAGCAGCTTGGAGACAAACGGGAGTTTGGAGATGGGTCGGTAGTTTTGTGGAGAGGAGGGGTCCAAATTAGGCTTTTTGAGGAGGGGTTGAATGGCCGCCTGCTTAAAATAGGATGGAACAACACCGCTGGCCAGGGAGTTGTTAATGATGGTGACTAGGCTGGGAGTGACAGAGCTGATGACTGCTTTGAGCATGGAGGTTGGGATGATGTCCAAGGAGCTGGAGGAGGGCTTCATGGAGCTGACTACCTCAAGCAAATCACCCAGGGAGACAGGTGAAAAAGTGCTCAGAGAAGGCAGGGTGGCTGGGGGGGCGGGGCAGGAGAGATGTTTGCTCTTACATTTGCAACCTTGTTTACAAAAAACAGAAGAAAGGTGTTACAGTCATTATCAGAGGAAACCGCAGCAGGTGGGAGAGGCGGGCTGACAATTGTGTTTATGGTGTTAAATAGCACTTTGGGATTGTGCTCGCTGGATGAGATGAGGTTGGCAAAGTATGCAGCCCTTGCACTCTTGACTGATGTATTGAACTCTATTGTGAGCTCTCTGACATAGAGACGATGTACTTCGAGGTTGGAAACTTTCCATTGCCTCTCTGCTCTGCAACGTTTACGTCTGAGCTCATAGATGTTCTCATTCAGCCACGGGGAGGTGTCAACAGGACGGACTGGACGAGTGACAAGGGGAGCTATGTCATCTAAAATGGTGCCACAGTGTCTATCGAAGACGTGAACCAGGCTGTCTACGTCATCATCGAGCGACATCAAAACATTAGCGTCAAAACAGCCCTGAAGTTTTCTATCGCTGCCCTGTTTACAATGCGTGAACTTTTAGTTTGTTTTTCCAGTACAAAGTCATTGTCAAAGGACACACTAAACAATACGGCTTTGTGGTCAGTCACCAGCAAGTCCTCCATGCGGACGTTACTGACATTCAGCCCAATAGTGAAAACAAGATCCAGAGTATTACCTTTGATGTGCGTGGGACCAGTAACATGTTGGGTGAAGTGGAACGAGTCGGTGATGTTGAGGAAGTCCGCTGCAAAATTATCCGAGCTTTTATTTACATGGATATTGAAATCCCCTGCCATGAGGATTTGGTCAAAGTGGATGATGGAGGCGAGAAAATCACCGAACTCAGCGAGGAACGGGCCACTTCTTCCAGGGGGACGGTAGATCAGGACACAGTAGAAGGGATTTGTGCGTCCGGCCCTACCAATGGTGGAAGTTCGGGGGAGCGGGCGGAGGTACCTCGGTTGCCGTCCAGCTCACCTACACGCAGGCACTGAAGCCACACTTGTGTGCAGTCGATGGTAGGATCCAGGAACAAAAGCTGGTAACTCCAGAGAAGACGCAGGGAGGATGGGTCGTAGGCATGACAGCCTCAGATCAGGGAAAGCCTCCGTGGAGATGGACTGGAGGACTGCCCGGGTGCGGCCTCGAAGCAGTTTCCGAAGTTTTACCCCAGCTCCCGCCCGCTTTCCCCGTCTTCTAGCCCGTCTTGTCTTGGGGCAGCAGCAGGAGGATGCCCAGATTGAGTCGGGGATATTGCGATGCAGAGCTCGGTGGGAGCTCCACTGCTCGGGGTGATGAGACAGGGAGGCCACCACTGAAGCACGGATGTTAAGCAAGGTATGGAAATCATACACCACTGTCGATTTAACACTGTTTTCACATACCACAGACAATAGAATGAGCACAAACAAAACAAGAGACCAGCTCCGATGACTAGCTGCCGACATAGGCACGGCCATCTTGGCGAGCAGTTTATGTTCTGAATTTCAGATTAAATCGTCCATAAAAAGTGCTGCTCTTTAACTAATTCTTTTCCTAACAAAGTTTTTTATAAGCAATATAGATTAAAAATTTACAGTGTATCATCCACACACTAAAAGAATGATAAGTATCTACATACCACTTTGATACTACTATTTACCATTTAACCCTCATCCTGTCTTCGTTTGGACTAACACTGCCAGCCTTCGCGGGTCATATAGACCCGATTTTGTTTGACTGATATAAAGCATGTAGCATAAAATTATCACCAAATTCTATGTTTCATCTTGTTAGTCAACTTCACTCCTACTTATTAAAATACATTTTACACTTATTTTTAGAATATATGACGTCATTGGCCTCATTTGCATAAAATTATACCCATTTTTTGAGTAAAAATAATAAATAATTATGAATTATGAATTCTGAGTTTGAATATAAAGTGATGGATTTTTACATGGTGGTATATGTCAAAGTTTAGTCAAAAAAATTTTTTTTTACCCTTTCAAATTTTTGAATGGCAGCAAATACTAACACTGCCAGCCTTCGCGGGTCATATAGACCCGATTTTGTTTGACTGATATAAAGCATGTAGCATAAAATTATCACCAAATTCTATGTTTCATCTTGTTAGTCAACTTCACTCCTACTTATTAAAATACATTTTACACTTATTTTTAGAATATATGACGTCATTGGCCTCATTTGCATAAAATTATACCCATTTTTTGAGTAAAAATAATAAATAATTATGAATTATGAATTCTGAGTTTGAATATAAAGTGATGGATTTTTACATGGTGGTATATGTCAAAGTTTAGTCAAAACATTTTTTTTTTATCCTTTCAAATTTTTGAATGGCAGCAAATACTAACACTGCCAGCCTTCGCGGGTCATATAGACCCGAGCTTGTTTGACTCATATAAAACATGTAGCATAAAATTATCACCAAATTCTATGTTTCATCTTGTTAGTCAACTTCACTCCTACTTATTAAAATACATTTTACACTTATTTTTGGAATATATGACGTCATTGGCCTTATTTGCATAAAATTATAGCTATTTTTTGAGTAAAAATAATAAATAATTATGAATTATGAATTATGAGTTTGAATATAAAGTGATGGATTTTTACATGGTGGTATATGTCAAAGTTTAGTCAAAAAAATTTTTTTTTACCCTTTCAAATTTTTGAATGGCAACAAATACTAACACTGCCAGCCTTCCAATCAAAATTTATTTACAAAGACCAACTCACAACCCAGAACAAAACAAAAACAGAACTGTAAGTGTGTGTGTGTGTGTGTGTGTTTGTGTGTGTGTGTGTGTGTGTTTGTGTGTGTGTTTTGTGTGTTTGTGTGCGTGTGTGTGTGTGTGTGTGTGTGTGTGTGTGTGTAGCACATTAGAGAGGCACCTCAGAATGAGGTTTACACACCTGTACACTGTAAGAAAAATCTGTGTATTAACAGTTGAATGACTGTACATTTTAACGGATATTGTCCATATATGAGATTAACAGGTTTATTTCCGTAAATTTACATCACGAATTGCATTATGGGATTTTTATCTCCAACAACTTCTCTTGGCGGCCATTGTGTGCAGCGTCTGCATTTCATTTGTGGTAAGTAAAAAATGTATTAATTATGGTAATAACAATACATTAAAAAATAAATCAATGATAAAGCAAATGTTTTATTAACAGTAGGTCTAAAGGAGTTCAAAAAGTAATATTCTGGGATAGTCATGATGAGTAAAATACGGCTCAGATATCACGTTAATTTGTTAGCTAGCGCTGACGGTAACTCGCAACGTTACGTTATACACTAGGAGTTACTAGGCTACTGTAAATTAAAACACTTGTTTTGATTATTTTAAATTTAGTAACTGAGAGCTGAATTCATTGTTTGCAAGATTAGAAAAAGCCGCGTTGTATGAGAGCCTGTCTGTCGTGATAATGATCACTTGTCAGTTGGGTCATTTGAATTTACAGTATAATTGACAGTATTTTTTGTCCACGGGCATGACACGTCATAAGTCAACCCCCTCTTCACTCTGTGTCTGTGTGTCTGTTGATGCAGGTTGGCCCCAGTTCACTCTCCATGTCGAGGTAAGCCACGTATTTGAAAGAGGTTAAATATTAAACAAATATTATCCGCAGGGATTAAAGTTCTCTTTCCCTACGACGGATTTCCGTCAGTTAACGTTAGGCTAACGTTTAGTGTTTCTGCCAGGATTTTTTGCAGCGGCAGCGGCAACGCGCGCGCGTGCGCGCGCGTGTGTGTGTGTGTGTGTGCCGAGACATTTGTTGCTATGCGACGTGCGACGCGCTGCAGCTCAAAGTTGATTTCAGGCTTTTACAGCACTCCAATGCTGCTGTGAAGCGTCCACATTTCCACTCCGCTCTCTCCCTACTAAACACGTCAACGAGCGCTTAACGACAGTTAAACGGCAACTCAGCGACAATGTAGACGGTGACGCTTTGTCGTTTTATAATTAACGTCGTATTAATTGTGGTCCCCCTCCCCCCTCCGCTGCTCCCCTCACTACACCGCAGGCTGTGCTGTGCAGGTACAGAGACGCCTTGGAGCGGTGGCGGTGCTGCAAAAACAATAAAAGCAAAATACGAGTTACATGTGTGTTTTGTTGTGGTACAGTTTAGACTATCCAACTGAATCATGTTTGACGCTGTTCTAAACCAATAAAGCGAAAAGTATCAGTTTTATTGAATAGACTGAAAACAAACAAACTGAAAATAGAAAAAACTTAAGGCCCAGCTACTATCTGAGGAAATACAGTAATCGTTCATTACTCATAACTGAGGAAAAATGTATATTCTGC